>ML776757.1:587166-603958 GCA_009831015.1 Picea engelmannii | reverse complement strand
TTAAAAAAAAAAAAAAAATTAATAAAAACATTATCAACTAATAACACTTTTAGATTTAGGATTGGATTTTTAGTGTTTTGTTTACAGTGGTGTAAATGCCACGGTTTTAGTTAGGTCATAGTCTTAACTCCAAAAAGAAATGTTGTTACTTGTAACACCACTTTTCGATTCTAAGATCAATTTAGGGTTTTTTCCGCAATGTTAAGGTCACGATTTCAAATAAGTCCCAATTTTAACCACGTGCAAAATAAGGGTGCTACTGATACCACCACTTTTTGAAACAAAGGTAGAAATAACCACTATAAAAAATGAAAACTCTAGAAAGTTCTTGCTAAATTGATAACTTTGTTAAATTTTAAAGTGAATCTTCATAGACCTATAACCCCTCTCTCTATATAATATTGTATCATATTCATTTATATTAAGTGCGATAAAATAATATATAATTCCAACAAAATATAATTTACTGAATAATATATAGTTTGGTAATGTGAAGGTGACATGGGTATTTTAATATATCATTGAATATAGGTATTGAATGGGGATAGTTATGGTTTTATATAAAGAGAAAAACCTTAAAATATTAATGTGGTTTATGTGGTTTCAAATTCGGATTGATTAATGTTTGGAAAAAATATAATTATGATAATTTTTGAAAATGGAAAATTAATCATGATGAAAATTGAAATGAAAAATGTATTGAAATTAATATATTAAAAATATATATATGAAAATTTAAAAAAATTAAAAATATTTAATAAAATTAAAACATTTTTTAATTAATAACATATATTTAAAAAAAAATGTTTTTAAAATAAAAAAATAAATTAAGAAAACTCAGGCATGAACCAAAATACTATACCATAAAATTACAAAAACTTACAAAGTAAAACACATAAATATTACAAACTTACAAAGTGAAACTCATAGATGTGTAATAGTTTAAATATTTGTATGTTGAATTTTTAATGATGTTAATGACATCCACTTAGATTGTTTATTACCTATGTTGGTGAGATCCTTGGAAGAAAAATCAAATTTAAAATTCTCTAGGTAAATTACTTATGTAAAATTTTAAGCTAAAGTCTCTTAAGTATGTTGGTGACGTCCAAAAATCAAATTTAAAATTTAAGACTTTGTATGTGGTGTGTTCTCATACTGCATTGTTGGTTATTGTTGCAGTCATTCAATTTACTCATTTTATTAAAAGTCAACACTTTGTATGTAGTGTATGTTCTCATCTTGCATTGTTGGTTATTATTGCAGTGATTGAGTTTATTTCATTACTATTAACATATACATCATGTACTAAGTAGTAGCAACATAAAAAGGAGACATAAAAGAACAAAAGAGATATATCCTGGGAAAACTCCAAATGGGAGGAAAACCCAACAACCTTTATTAGATAGATTTTGTTCACAAAGAAAGACCAATCCCATAAACCCTGGCACAAGTGATAGCTCAACCAGAAATACCACCCCAGTTGTAGCAGCAACACCATACAAAGGTAGTGCACCTCCTCAAGGATTAGCGCACAAGAGAGAGATACCAAAAGATTGAGCAATAATAAACTATGTAGTTGTTGCCACTATGTCACCTCCTCCAAATTTGTGCCTTGCCTCTTTGTAGCTCTGAGAGTGTGAGTGAGTAAACCAATGAGTTAAGGCGCCTCCTTATTTATATTCTTCCCATCCTTTTAGATGGGTGGACTTATCTTCTGGGAAGGTGTCTTTTAATTATACTTTATTCTTATGGAATGAATTCTCTTCTAGGGTATTTCAACATATGTCCAATGAATCTCTTTCTTTCAGAATCTTCTCCACATCTAAGAAAGGTCATATAGGAGGAAATATTTTCCCGTAGATACCAAAACACCAACAAGTTTTACCTAGGGGAAAGTTATTGACCATTTTAAAAGAATCCATTCCTATGAAAAACCCACATTTCCTAAGGTTTTTAGGTGAAAGATAGAAAATTGATGTAAGTAGTGATGAAATATGAAGGGGAATTATCCATGTGATGACCCTCAAAGTCTTAGACATATATAGGTCACAATTTTTTTCTTTTTGTGCTTCAAGCTTTATTTTGTTTAGGTGTTTTTTCTAATAGCATTCTAGAGGGATATTCTCATCATGTTACCTTCCTCAGCTTGATTGTTTGCTACCCCTTTATCCTTTTTCTTTAGATGTTCACTTTATTGAACAAGTCCATATTCTTTAGATTTTCTTTAGAAAAAATAGGGACTAAGGGAATTGGCCTTTTAATGAGGGGCATTACTCAAGTTTTAATTTTCTTAGATTTTTGATTTTTTCTCTTCACCTCTTAGCTTTTTGTGGCTTTATTTGATTCAATATTTTAACTCTGACCTTTCCTTTCGACATTTGAGAAGTCATACATGATGGAATGCAATTTTTTTTATGTGGATGGAAGCATATGATACTAGGGAAATGGAAACTAATTAGCATGGTTATGATATGTATGGTTCTATCTAGTCTAAACACCTAGTAGTATGAGTTATCTTAAGAAAAGGCACTTATAACAAAAAACATGTTCCCCAAGGTACTATGACGCAAGTAATAAAATTGTGTATGTTATGAAATGACAATCAACAATTTTGAGGTAATTACAACTCCATGCCATGTAAGGAGCTTATATCATCATGTTGAGGTAAGTATTAGACATGGAATGTCAATGAAGTGAGTTGGACCATCAAAGTGTATCCTATATATGAACATATGATATTAACTAAGCTACATCATGGTTGATGTAGCAAGATCATGTCTCAATTGAGGAAGGAAAGGACTCTATCAAGATCTAACAAAGAGATGCATGATATTTCATGAAAGATGCTACATGACACTGTTGTAAGGGTATCCAAAGTTCATTACGCTTGAGAGGGTAACATCTGGCTCCCACTTGGGGACATGCACTCTATGTGAGAGTGTATGAGAACTTCAAAATATTCATAGACATGTGACTTAAAAACTATGGAAACAAAAAAGGATGTAAAAATAAAAAAGTTACCAACCGAACGAGAGTTGTGAATCAAAACGATAACTCTAGCCCGAAAATATCGTATTTTTGGGTAAAAAACAACGAAAGCAACCCCTAAATTAAAAAGTGGTGCTACCGATAGCACCTTTTTTTAGGGGAGGTGGTTGAGATTGTGACTTGCTTGAAATAGCGCCTTTGACATTGTGGACAAAACCCTGAAATTGACCCTTGAATTGAAAAGTGGTGCTACTAGTAGCATCACATTTTTTTGGAGTTAAAACTATGACCTAATTGAAACCTTTGTCTTGACCATTGGCACCACTGCAAATAAAACACTGGAAAATCGATTCCTAAATCTAAAAGTGTTATTACCTGATAATTTATTTGCTAATTAATTTTTTTTTTAATCATTTACATTAAGAAAATTGTTAAATTGTTCAATCCCACTAGCACGTAAGAGAAATGCTAGCAAACAACAACAATAATTAAATTGGAAAAAAACACCGCTAAATTTTTTTCTTAAGAAAAGAAAAAACAAATTTCTTTTAGAAAGAAAGAAAAAAAAATGGCAATTCCCGCTAGCAAATTCGGTTAAGGTATGGGTTTTGTTTGCTAGGAAACCCTAGTTCAATACTCTTCTGGTGTGTTTAGTCGGGAGGAGACACCCAAAAATCTAGCCATGTTAAGGGTTGGCACAATCCAGGATGGGAGCGATCCCCAAGTGATTTTGATGACTTAGATGTCCCTAGGTTGTGGTTTCTTAGCTAATGGTTGAAATGTTGTCCCCACAAATCAAAACATTTCTAACAAAAAACATGTTGAAAGAAAATGCAAATCACAATTTTTAACAAAAAAAAAAAATAATAATAATAATATATAATTAAAAAAAAATGAAAAATTTAAAACACATAAATGAAAATAAAAAATGTGAAAATGCTATATTTTTTATATTTAAAAAAAAAAAGATAAAAGTAAAAATTATATTAAATTAAAAAAATGAGTTAACAACAAAATTAAAAATCAAATCAAAATTTAAATTTAAAAAAAAATAAAAATCAGAACAAAATAAAAATTATAAAATATATAAACAAAATCAAACAATTAAAAATAAATAAAAATAAAAACCAAATAAAAAATAAAAAATAAAAATAAAAAAATGAATTAAATTGGAATCGAGGGAGGGGTGATATTGGGCATCGCTCCCCTCCCCTCGCATTTTTGGATTGCATGCAATCCAACAATGCGAGGTAAGGGGGCGAGTAAAGGTTGCGGGCATGGGCATCAGGATGGTCGTGGGCGAGAGGGGCAATGTTGGGCATCACCACCCTCCTTGTGCTTAGCTGGAATGCATAACAGTCGTGGCCATGGTCTTCGGGTTGTCAGCGATTGGGAGAGGCGATGTCAAACATCACCCCCCTCCCCACACTCTGTTGAACTGCATAACTATTGTGGGCATGGTCGCCAGGCTGTCAACGGATGGGAGGGACGATGTTGGGCAAGGCACCCCTCCCCCCACATTGTTGGACTACATACATTCCAATAGTGTGGGGCCATCGAGGCAATGCCCGACATTGCCTCTCCCGTGATTCCTACTTCAATTTCTTTTTGTTTTGTTTTTATTTTTATTTCTTTAATTCATTAATTTATTTTTATTTTTTTATTTTTATTTTTAATTTGATTTTCATTTTAATTTGATTTTCAATTTTAATTTTGTTTTGTTTTTAATTTTTTTTTTTTNTCTTCTTTTTTTTTTTTCAAATTTAGTATTTTAAGGGTTTTTTTTTAAATTAGATTTTACTATTTTTTTAATTCCTTCCATCCGTGTAGGGGGCAGGAGCTATAGCCCCTTGGAACTAATGCTAAAGCTTAATTAAAGACATAAAAGAGAATGGATGGTAATTACATATATAAAGTATGCAGGGGGGCATGGATAGAATGCCCAAGCTCTTATTCTTTATATCCGACTCCCTTTCATACTAAAAAGATCAGTGAAAGGTTATCACTTCATATATCTGTGCCTATAAAGTTGGGCCACTTCCTATAAGGTTGTATAAGGAGCGCCACTATAGAGCTAAGGATAATCGCTCTCACTCGAGAAAAGGAGAGATCAACATGGTTCTCTAAACCTTCACACTGAACCTCCTCAGTGAACCGTCAGAACTCAGTTTCACCACCCCGCCCTGTTACTGGTTCTTGACCCGAAAGGGATATTGGACGAGACGGTGGTGAGGAAATGGGCACATTCACAGGTCCTTCCTTTGCTTTTATATACATATATATTACACTGCGGCTCAAATTTCCACCGCAACCCCCGCTTCTGGCTTTGATACTTTGAAATTTCTCGTTAAAAAATTTGTGATTTTCATTTATTTCAACAAAAAAATTGTTCCTTTTACTTTCTTTATAAAAGAATTTTTTTTTTTTCCAAAAAAAAAATCTTTAGCAGTGTTTTTTTTAGGGTTTTTTCTGCAATGTTAAGGTGCTACTGATAGCTCCACTTTTTGAAACAAAGGTAAAAATAGTCACAAAAAAAACGAGAAATCTAAAAAGTTCTTGTTAAATTGATAACTTTGTTAAATTTTGAAACGAATCTCCATAGACATGTGACCCCTCTCTCTATATAATATTTTATCATGTTCATTTATATTAAGTGCCTTAAAATGATATATAACTCTAACAAAATATAATTTAGTGAATAATATATAGTTTAGTAATGTGAAAGTGACAAGGGTATTTTAATATATCACTAAATATAGGTATTGAATGGGGATAATTGTAGTTTTATATAAAGAGAAAAACCTTAAAATATTAATGTGGTTTATGTGGGTTCAAAATTGGGTTGATCAATTTTTTGAAAAAATATAATTATGATAATTTTTAAAAATAGAAGATTAATTATGATGAAAATTAATATATAGAAATAAAAAATATATTAAAAATAAAAAACATGAATATAAAAATTTAAAAAAACTAAAAATATTTAATAAAATTAATAATATTTTTTAATTAATAATATATATTAAAAAAAATTAAAAAATATTTTTAAAATAAAAAATAAATAAAAAAAACTCTAGCATGAACCAAAATACTATACCATAAACTTACAAAGTAAAACACATAAATATTATAAACTTACAAAGTGAAAAGCATAGATGTATAATAGTTTAAATAGTTGTAAGCTGAATTTTTAACGATGTTAATGGCATCCACCTATATTGTTTATTACCTATGTTGGTGACGTCCTTGGAAGAAGAAAAATCAAATTCAAAATTTACTCGGTAAATTACCTATTTAAAATTTTAAACTTATTGGTTATCGTTGCACTCATCCAATTCACTCATTGTAAGAGCTCTTTGTTTTATAAATTTCATATTAATAAGGATTTAAACGTATATATATATATATATTTTTTTTTATATCATTAGTGTAATATACCCTTTTTAACACTAATTTAAATTTAAATTAATTATTTACTTTAAAATATAATACAATATCTCCATAATACATGTTAAATTTAAAGTATAATACACTATTAAATTTAAAGTTTGATGACACCAGACATAAATACGTCCTGTATGATGAAATGCAAACTTTGCAACACATGCTTGATGATGGAGAAAGATCTCACAACCACTGAGTTACTGTGTAAGGTTGATTATGCCAAGCGCCCTATCTAAAGTTTTAGGCTACTGCAGTTGGGTAAATCATTTGCTTCTTAGCCATCAATATCAAAATTTGGCACAGAAAAACATGTGTTTCTATCACACTGGATCAATTATCTTCTTGTTCATTGGATTGTTTGAAATTTTAATATGAGTTTACTGCATGCAGCATTAGTAGCTGAAATGCGAACATAATCTAAAACTTGTACTTACATGTTAGAATTTTTTTTAATAATACAATTATACTAGTGTTGTTTTAAAACGTTAGCATATGTTCATTGTTGCATTGTTTTAATGTATTTGGTAGGTGTTGCAGACTTATTAGAGGTTGATACTGTTGGCTCTCCTAATATTTAATTTGTTATTTTGGACGAAGTAGGTTATCAGGTATTAGAAAAAACTTACAATATTTTGGGAAATAGTGCTATGATACAAATAATTATTGAAAAATAGTGAATTGACTATGAAAAACTAATATTTCTATATAAGAAACAACTTATCATCTTTTGAAAAATAGAGCTATGATACTTACAAAGAACCAGCTTCTTCTCCACTCCAAACAATTATAGAATGGGGAATTGGTTGCAAAGAACCGACTTCTTCTCCACTTTAGAAGAGTCCACAATTCTCCAATTGCAAAAAAAAAAAAAAAATTGAAAAGAACTGGCTTCCTATAGAAGATTTAGTGTTCCATTATCAGAACATAAATGAAGGGAAAAGATAAGTAGAACAATTAGTGTTGGGATTCGTGGAGACTTGAACGAGAAGGCTTCGCTCGAGATAATGTAAAGTATGTGTAGTTTAATCCTATAATGTAATGATAGGGGTTTGGAGGTGGGAAGGCGATGGTGGTTGCCTATAAATTAAGGCGGTGGCGGTGTCCTATAAATTAAGAGAGAGAGTCTACCAAAACTTCGACTACAACAATGTTTTGCCAAAACCTATACTACACCATTGTTCAAAACAGCGTCAGTGTCTGAGTGTGCCAAAATGGCCACTCATAAATTTGTTATTTTTAATTCATTTTTTAATTATGACAATTCACAAGAAGAAAAACCAATACAAAAATTTATTTGTAAAATTTAATTAATAAAAAAATAAATTTATTTTAATAATAAATCGTGTTAATATGAAATATACAAGAAAATTTAGATATTAATATAAAAAATTTCCAAACATTAAGATATCCTGTGTTATAGGAATCCATAATGCACCAACTAATATATAAAACACACCAGGTAATAGGCAATCAACTATCGTTGATCGGCAGGAAAAAGCTAGAGTCTCTGGTCAAAGGCAGGGACTAAAAAATATTTCCACACATCATGTGGTTAAGTAATTAGAATTTTCAATTGCAAGTGATGAAGTACTAAGCTTCATATCCCCTATGTGAATCCATGATCACATTATACTCAACATATTTTGGTTATATTGAACCACATACGCCTTTTTTTTTTTTTTCCATGAAAAAATTCTCTCGATTTTATATAATGTATAAGATTGTTTACAGGACAAAAATCAGGGCAAAAATCAGGGCAAAAATCAGTGAATCAGTGGTGAGCTGTGGACGGATGACGGCGCACCAAAACAGAGTAAACAAAGGACGGCCAATACAAAAAATCTCGAACCGCTCAGCTGCAAGTCGAGACCTTTCAACACTTCTACATATCGAACCACATATGCCCTTGCAATGCGTGAAATGGGGATTTTGCGTATTTAATGAGACTAACACAGTAGAGTGGGATTTTTCAAAGTTTTTCACATATTTCAATGTGCGATTTGGAATATAATAGTTTTTTCGGGCCCTCGCCACAAATTAAAATATGCAATATTTAACCGCATCCCTTTGAAGGCCTCTTGTTTGTTGATAAAATCATGATTATTTCAATGTTGAGGAGTAGTTATAATTATATAAAACACTCTCTATGTATAATATGGAGCCAAAGACAAAGAAGTCTAGAATTCCTATTATGCCGGAGTTCGACTTCGAAATTTCATGCGGATTCTTTGATGGTGTTAGTCAAAGAGAAACTCCCATCCGCGAAACTGGTGTGGTTTTGTACTAGAGCTCCTTGTATTATTTCACATTTGACATGCACCTACAAGGGGTTCTGATATAAAAGTAGAGTTTTTAGCACTATGGACCATTCTTTTTTGCAAACAAGTAGGGAATAAACAAGTTGCAAGTAATGGGGGATTCTAAAATGGTGATCAATTGGGTTAGTAAAAATAGTGTGGTACAAGTGGTTAGACTTGAATCCCTCTTGCAGGAAATCCTGAACATGCTCCAAGAGATCCAATGGACATCCTTTAGACTATAATATTCCAAATATAAAAAAATATACAGAACATAAATAAATAGCTAGAAATGGAAGATGAACAACAATATAACCAGAACAACACCACAATAATACCAAAATGATACCATAATAACACCAGAAAGAGCACTTTGATTACTGACAGCAATGTTCACTTGTCTTTTCGAGGGGGAAACCTCCAACAGAGAAGAGTTCTATTACAATAATATCCAAGACCAAAGTTCTCATACCCTCAACTCTTATTTATACTAAATATGTCTATCAAAAGAACCATATAGAGGAATATCCTTCTAGAAGCGGAAGCTTCTATTAGGTCTTCTTACATTGGACTTATTCTTCCTTAATGCTAGGCCTTATTAATATTGACCTTTATTACATGGAAATATATTATTCTACCTACGTGAGGGGTTAGGTCCCTAACGTGTCCTCCCCCTTAAAAACAACCTCGTTCTCAAGGCTTGAGATGAGGAAATGTTGTAGTGAGGAAATGTTGCAGAATGGTAGTTGGTTCCCAAGTGACATCTGTTGTAGTTGTATCTTTCCACTAGACTAACACTTCCTCAATGGTTCGCTGACACAGATGATGCTCACGCTGGTCCAAAACTGTTTGTGGTTGTAGCCAAATGGATCCTTATTCATCCAACTCCAGAAGGTTGGTTTGAGTTTGGCACTTATTTCCAATCACCTTATTTAAGAAGGAAACATGAAAAACATGATGGAGCTTAGAATGATTGGGAAAAGATAACTCATAGGCCATATGTCCCACATGCTTGAGAACAGTATAAAGTCTATAAAATTTGGGCTTCAGTTTTTTACAATGGTCAGCCTTGAGGGAATTTTTCTTGTAAGGTTGCAGTCGAAGAAACACCTGATCCCCTTCTGCAAATTGATGTTTAGAGCGACCTTGATCTGCTTGTTGCTTCATGCGATTTTGGGCCATGATCAAATTCTCTTTGAGGGTATAGAGAATAGCCTCTCGAACTGTAAGTGTTTGGTCAACCGCCTGGACCTTCGAGACACCTGGAAATATGAGAGAACTGAAGGTGGATTTTGTCCATATACCTCTTCAAAAGTGTTGAAATAATGTAACTGCAAAGAGTATTCTAATTATTATTATTGATATATTATTCATTAGATCAATCCCCTTTTGTGGATTGATCATGTTGGGTATTGTAATTGACCAAATCCCCTTTTGCGTATTGGTCAAACCCTAATTGTAATGGGCAAATGAAAGGTCGGACCCATAATATATTAAAGTGGTTATAACCACCCAGATTGAGAAGTCGGCCCTGCCAGTGAAAATACACCTCACTCCAACGCCTGCCAGATTGTATAAATAAGAGAGGCTAGCACCTCATTTGGACACACACTCACTTGTTCATCAGAGCGCAAGTCTGGAGCTGCAGTTAGAGAACAAGAGAGAGAGAGAGAGAGAGAGAGAGAGAGAGAGAGGCACACTACTTGGGAGAGGACTTTCTTTCTTGTTTGATTTATTCTCTTGGCATTGTATTGGTTATTTATATTAAGGAAGTTTTTGTTGGGTTTTCTCCCCCATGAGGGTTTCCCAGGATAAATGTTTTGTCTCTTGTGATTGTGTATTTCTTAGTGATCATATCTATGTTATGGTTATCTAGTGAATTGAAAAGAAACCTAATAATAGCTTAAACCTTAGCATGGTATCAGAGCTAAGCTAAAGAGAGCATATTTCACAAGAAGAAGAAAAACATCATTGTTGTCATACATACAAATTAGGGTTTTTTATTGAAGAAGAGTTTCAACCTCAAAACCATCTAGAAAAGTGCTCCCTAACCCAAGGAGTTATTTGGCACCTTTAGTGCACATTTTCAGTGGGTAGATCTCTCGGAAAGTGAAACCCTAGTTTTCATCGGTACCAAAAAACCAGAAGTGCCAGAAATACCAGAAAACTAGAAGCACTAGTCCAGAAATCCACTAGTCAAGTTTGACGGGATAAACGTTAGATTTTCAGATATCTGACTGCACTAGCTTACTCGCCTCAACTCAGTGCATCTATCCCCTAGATCAGAATTTAAAAATTTGAAGTTTGAAAAATTAGGGTTTCCTCATAAAACCCTAAGTTGCAGTTGCAGTCTCAGAACCAGTTGCATTACTAGTTGAAGTATCAAGCGTAGTACCAGTTGCATTCACCCTTGAAGTTTTTTAGAGTTGGTGATCATTTTCGCTACTACCAGATAGTGCCACCACCTGCAAATGCTATCAGAGGTATGTACTCACATATGTTTAAATTGTTAAGCGTTAAAGGGTATTTGCAAGAGAAGGGATCTCTTGCCATAGATCCAGAAGGATCTCAAAATACAACACATTCAGAAGAATAATGAAACTCAGGTTTGATTATTTTAATATACATCTAGTTGTTATGATAGTGTTGCATGTTGAAGCTATGACCATCATACTAACCTTTGGTCAAAATATTAGATGGATTAAAGTAGAGATCATAGAGCTTATTCTCTAACCCAAGCTTCTGTCAAGATAGCATATTGTCCTAGTACAGAAGACAGGTTGAATAAAGGACTTGTCATCTTCAGTGAAGGAGACTTGGAAGAAAATCAACACACTCGTTCTTGAGAAACAAAACTCCAGGTTCTAGGTTTGAATGATTAAGTTTCTAAGATTCAAAACATGCAAGTGTCAAGAAACCACTATAGTGCTTGGTAGCATGTGAGCATATTGAGATAAATGCTTAATGTATTTATTTGCATGATACAACTAACATCTCCTCTAGGAGAAACCTCTTGTGTTAGTTCCAGGTTTCCATGGAGGAATGTTTGATCACAACACTATAAGAGTGTTGACCTCATTCCATATTGTATTTCTTACTTGTGATCTTTGCTTCATAAAGGTCACAAGTGAAAGCTTTAAAGGAGCTACTGTGATGATTGTGCATGCTATTGCTTTATCTACTATTATCAAAAGAGTATTATGCCTTCTTGTTGTTTTGTTGACCTTGTTTCAGGTCACAGGTGATAACTCTGAGGAAGCTATAGTGAAGGTTGTTGAAGGCAACATATTATATGAGACATGAAGGAGAGTATGTACATGACCAAATACACTCATGTACCAAAGAAGATGAAGAAGAATCTATCTTTTGAGATTCAATGAAAGGAGCAGAAGGATCCAAAGATGACCAAACATTAGAACATGAAGCATATCTCACTTGAAACCTAACTCTATCTTCCATATTTAGACTTGGTATTCAACACCAAGTATACCCTGTAAGAGATGACGAGGTCCTTGTAGACTCAGAAGAAATCGAGAGTAATCATGATCTCAGAGAGGATCAGATGAAGAGACAACTCCCAACACTGGGAGACAGATGTCATCAAAAGACTAGATTGTAGCTTCAGAAAATTCTAGGAGATATGAAATCTCTTGGGAAGATTCCCTTGTTTCAGTGATAAAGAAGGAAGCTAGTCAGAAAGACTAGGATATGGATTATTCAGTGAGAAGAGAAGTCGGTATTGACTTCCAATATTGATCTATACAGATCAAACATGTTGCAGATGCACAAAGCCTGATGTATGTCTAGAGGATTCTCCCAGCAAAAGGGAGAAGACTATGACGAGACACTTATTGAATAAATAGTTCCAATATTTATGAAGATAACCAGAACAACCATGATTCATATATAGTATGAGATGCAGGGGGAGAAATCCCCATATTTAAAATCTAGTGGCAGTTGGTGCAGTACATTAGTTGGGTCATGGAAACATGACTACAATGTAAGATAGAATTACCTCCATGAAAGAAGAAGAGTTATCTTCAGTATCAATTATTGAGCCACTCTCAGTTTCAAATGAAACTGTTTCCGTGATAGAAGAAGGGGTGTTACTCTCATATTTTAGCAGCCATAGTGAGAATGAAGCAGTCATTCTCAGCCTCAGAGCAGCTGTAGGTGTAACGACCCTTGATTATTAAGTATAATTAATTTAATAAGATAATCCTAAAAGATTAGCTAAACTACATTTATGTCTTAAAAGAATATTTCTAATTGATTATTATTAATGAGTTAGTCATGATGGTTAATGATTCATTTAAATATTAATTAATTCATTAATTAATTAAGTATTAAATAAAAGGTAGAGAATAAAATATAACATTTAAATTAAGTTGCGTATACAAGAGGGGATCACATAAGAATCCCGANNNNATATAAGAAATTTAATGAATGGATAGGATATTTAAATGAATGGATAAGGTATTTAATAAAGGGATAAGGTATTTGGTGGGGGAGTTAATGAAGGGAAGGCGGTGAAGGAGGAATAAGGGGGGGAAAGGAGTTTGGAGGAGGGATCATTCTACGGGGGGAAGTTGGTCATGAGTTTGGAGAGCTCTGAGTATTGCAGAGAGCCGAGAGGGGCTGTGAGATTGGTGTGCTCAGATTGAGGCACGGGATTTGCTGGCTGTGACATATTGATCAGGAAGGCACCGAGTTGCTAGAGGTTTTGGGCTTGGAGGGCCAGGATATCCGTAGATATCCTGGAGCTAGGTCGTTTTCCTAGTTGGCAGGGTGGACAATAGTTTTGGGCAATTTTTTTTTGTTTGCAACAGGATTGGACTGTGTAGCAGGTATCAGGAGAGCAGCAGTAGCAAGGCAGCTGGCAACGAAACTTAGCATCAGAACGAGGTAACCTGTTAAATTATGCATTTATTTTATTCTATTATGAAGTCTTTAATATTTGAAGAAATCTAAATTCCTGAAGTCGCTGGTATGAATATCAATATTATGCTGAATAGGTATTGTCTTAGTTAAGAAATAAATTGCTTATGAGGATAACGATGTTTAGATATATATTTATGGGCACTACATTTGGTATCAGAGCCCTGGTTCAAATCTGGAACCAAGGGCCTAAATAAAAGGTTAGTTAGTAAATCCCACGCTTAACCTGCACATAAAACATAGAAAATTTAATAAAAAAATAAAAATAAAAGAAAGTATAAAAGTTGGTATCAGAAAAAAAAAATGTTCGAATATATGCCAGAAACATCTAACTAACGTTACAAGTGGCTAGAAGAAAAAAAAAAGCAATCTTAAGACTGAATTACTGGATAAACTGGTTGGGCTTGAAGACGATGTCAGAACGCTGCAAGAAAAGCATATGGTATTATAAAAGCAGAGAATATAAAATTAGAGGCAGAGTTGCCTTTCTGGGCAGANAAAAAAAAAAAAAAAAAGTGAAAGATCTACAAGTGGAGAAATTACACTTGAAGAGAAGTGCCAACGCCTTCTATAGGGTCTTCGCAACATTAATCATAGGTTGACCCTATTGCAGAAGCAACTTTCTGGTTTAGAATACAACAGCTTGCTTAAGAATGATGCATCAGAGACCGTAATTGTAGTTCAAAAACAGAGGATATGGTGATGCTTGGAAGTTACAAATCTAGCCTTCAAACTGAGATGCTACGTACGATGAATGAAATTTGGCAATATAAACGAAGAAAATTCTCATTTCTGTCTAAATACATACTAAGATAAATATTAAAAGATATGGAACCCTGGCAATATATATAGCAAAGAAACAAACAATACAGCAAAGAGGGGTAACAGAAAGAATACCCTGATTCTCTAAAAATGCAGCCAGATTAGCCTGTCGATGCATGGCAATCTTGCAAACTGCATGCATCTGAGCCGCAAATTCTTGAATTACCCATGCAGTTGTTGCACCACCAACTCCTACTTTAGAAGCAAGGGATGGACAAGTCCTCACAACTTCGGCAAGTCGCATTGTATCTTTTACCTAATAGTATATTTCTTTCATAGGATACAAAGCTTTCAACACTTGACGATCAACTGACTGGAGAATTTGTTGCCTATCACTTTGGAATATTGTCTCCAAGAATGGTTGGGACTTTCTTCTACCTGAGTCTAGCCCTGTTTCTGTTGAATCTGCACCCACTTTCATCCTGTACAAAGAGTAGTATCCAGACAAAAGTTTAAGATAAGCATTTCAAGGCAGTTCAAATAAATGGAGAGTTCCAAATTGAACGCCGGGGGCAATGATAGAATAAAAACAAATGGCAGAAATTTCAAGGCAGTTTGAATAAATGGAGTCCCAGTCCCAAATTGAGCACCGGGGAATTTTAGCACCCATGTAATAGTAATTACACCCTATAAAACAAACACAAATAATGTATTGATAAGGTGAGCATCCATACCAACGTTTCTTCTGATATTTAGCTGTTAACGTGGTTTATTTATTTGCAAGAAATTGCTTTTACTTGAAGCGAACCAATGAAAAACACAGAGCGCTCGTATAGAAAACCAAGGCAAACAAGGAAAACAAGACGGAAAAATATAAACCCTAAAACCAACAGCAAACACAAGCTAGCACAGGGCCAACACCAAACCCCAAAGCCCATCGTTCAGCGTCGAGCCAAACAAGTATACGAGCTCTCAGTCATAGCACCAAAGTCAAGACCAAGCGCCAAAGATATCATGGAAGGAGATAAATGTCTGCAGCACCCTACCTATCTCATCACCGAGAGTCAGAAGCTATTCATGCACCTACAACAAACAAACAAACTAAAGTCAGCACAATGCAACAAACCCCACGCCTGTGCACCAGCTTCACGCAGTGAGTCCTTCCTGCATTACCACCAAACCCCAAAAGACCAAGTTTTAGCTCCTTCTTCAAGTCTTCGCACTTACACATCACAACATACATTACCAAATATCACGACTAAATCCAAGTCGAGCGCCCTAGTGCCAAACTCCATGCAAACCCCAAAGCCCAAGCCAAAGCTAGCACCTGCAACCTGTAAACAAACAACCATGGCGGCAGAGGTAGGGTGAGGCTGCCTTATGGATAGCAAATGAGAAAAAAAACAAACAAGTGAACTAATAGGGTTCGGTTAGGGTTTAAAGTAGTAGGCCAATATTTTATTCCCGAGAATGGAAGTGAGAGACACGTGGGCTACATGCGAGCCCACTGCCGACTTAGCCCGCGCGCCATTTATTCCGCCATTTGGTTGTTTAAATTTAAACATAAACTACAACAAATCTTGTTTAATGTTAAAACCGGCCATTATATTCGGCCATTAATCTTTAAATGTTTAAATTTATATTTAAATTTTGATTAGCGTTAATAATATGAGCCTCGCAATATATGTTATTGTGCTTTCTGTTTTGGATACAGTATGTGAATGCTTGGTTAGGGTGTGCTGGTAGAGTCATGATTTTGAAAATGTTTATGCCGGTGAATGTACGTGGTGCTCTCTGCACATTGAGCTATATACATAAATACAAAAAATGATGGAAAGTTATGCCCTGTTAATAATATGAATGAAGTACCCCCTTAGGTTATTGAGGTTGGTAAACGATAAGTTATTTCATATTCAACAAATATTGACTGCTCTTTTCCTAGTTGTTTGATATGATTATGAACTTTGAAATTCACTACTTAATTGTAGAACTAGAGATGAGTATGGTAGATGTGACTTAAAAAAAAAAAAATTCACAGTTTTGTTCAGGATGGGTTTTATGGAATATCTAGAATGTACGTAACCAAACTATTACATTGAAGACGAGCGAAATACTAGTTGCAAGTTAACAACAACCATCTATTGTCTATTGTCATATAAGATTTTTTTTTATGATAATACTAATATAATAATATATAAAGTTAAATTGTAATTAAACATAGTTAAATTGTAATTATAAAAGTAATTATATGATTAATTATATAAAAGTAATTATATGATTAATATTTTAAGTAATTATGCTAAGTATATTTAAACATGTTTATGATAGATTTTGGTTGTTGATGTTAATTATAATTGATA
>ML776757.1:554403-582951 GCA_009831015.1 Picea engelmannii | reverse complement strand
TATAAGAAATTTAATGAATGGATAGGATATTTAAATGAATGGATAAGGTATTTAATAAAGGGATAAGGTATTTGGTGGGGGAGTTAATGAAGGGAAGGCGGTGAAGGAGGAATAAGGGGGGGAAAGGAGTTTGGAGGAGGGATAATTCTACGGGGGGAAGTTGGTCATGAGTTTGGAGAGCTCTGAGTATTGCAGAGAGCCGAGAGGGGCTGTGAGATTGGTGTTCTCAGATTGAGGCACGTGATTTGCTGGTTGTGACATATTGATCAGGCAAGCACCGAGTTGCTAGAGGTTTTGGGCTCGGGGGGACAGGATATCCGTAGATATCCTGGAGCTAGGTCGTTTTCCTAGTTGGCAGGGTGGACAATAGTTTTGGGCAATTTTTCTTTGTTTGCAACATGACTGGACTGTGTAGCAAGTAGCAGGAGAGCAACAATAGCAAGGCAGCTAGAAACGGAACTTAGCATCAGAACGAGGTAAACTATTAAATTATGCATTTATTTTATTCTTCTATGAAGTCTTTAATATTTGATGAATCTAAATTCCTGAAGTCGCTAGTATGAATATCAATATTATGTTGAATAGGTATTGTCTTAGTTAAGAAATAAATTGCTTATGAGGATAACGATGTTTAGATATATATTTATGGGCATTACAGTAGGTGCAGAGTCCCAGATTCCAGAAGGAACAATTGAAGAGAGAGTAGAGGACATACTCTCAGATTGTGAGATAGACAGTGCCTTACAGAAAGCACATAGAGCTAGCACATGTTTGTGCAGATTGAGTTGTCGCTGAGAAAGTGTACCAGATTGGTACAATGTAATGAGAAAATTTGATTTAAAGATTGAATATAGAAAGACTCATGTCTACCAGTTGAAGGAAGCTCTATATGTGTTGAAGAAATATCCTAGAGCTTGGTATGGAAGAATTGACAGTTTCCTGACGAGCATGGGCTTTACCAAGAGTAAAGTTGATTCTAAACTTTATCTCAAGGTTATGAATAATGAGCCAATGATGTTACTACTATTTGTAGATGATGTATCCATGACAAAGATGAAGAAAATCTCATCATATATTGCAGAAGAAGCTTGCCACAAAGTTTCATGGAAGACCTAAATGCATTATCTCTTAGGTCTTGAAGTTTGGCAGAGCACAGAGAAGATCTCCCTTAACCAAGGGAAGTATGCAGTTGAAATCCTGAAGAGATTTGATATGTTGGAGTGCAAGTCCATGAATACACCCATGGAAACGAAGTTGAATCTTATGGTCAACACTTCGTCAGAATTGATTGATTCCACGTTGTATAGACAGATCATTGGATCGTTGATGTGTCTGACGAACACCAAACCAGATATTCATTTTGTCGTGAGCACCTTGAGTCAGTTTATGGTAGAACCCAGACATGTTCACCTAGTTTTTGTAAAATAGGTGATGAGGTACCTTAAGGGTATGTTAGATTGTGGTCTCAGTTAATGATGGAGATCGTGACTTCAGACTGAGTGGGTACACTGATTCAAATTGGGTTGGAAGTGTCTCTGACAGGAAGAGCACTTCAAGATGTTGTTTCATTTTGGGATCAACCATGATCTCATGGCAGAGTAAGAAGCAATCAATCATTTCTCTCAGTACAATGGAAGCAGAATACATTGCTATGTGTTTTTCCAGTTGTGAATCAATATGGCTTCTTAAGTTGTTGACTCATTTATTCAACCTAGAGATGGAAGCAACCACGATCCTATAAGATGACAGAGAATCCTGTATTTCATGATAAGTCGAAACACATAGACATTCGATACCATTACATCTGTGGCATGATGCAGAGAGGATCCATAAAGCTCCAATATGTTAGCATGGATGAACAAGTTTCCGATGTGTTGACCAAGCCTCTATCTCATCTAAAGTTTGAGCACTTTCGAGATAAGCTCGGTATAGTCTGAAAGGAACTCCCTCGATAGGAGGAGTAGTGTTGTGTTGATATGCCAGCATAGTGTTGTGCTTCCAGCTTAATTGTTGTGTCAAGATGTCAGCCTAGTGTTGTGATTCTAGCTTAATTGTTGTGTTGAGATGCCAACTGACTATTGTGCTTCCAACTTAATTGTTGTGTTGAGATGCCAGTTGAGTGGTGTGCTTCTAGCTTAATTTTTGTGTTGAGATGCCATCCAAGTGTTGTGTTGCCAACTTAATTGTTGTGTTGTGATTCCAACTTAATTGTTGTGTTGTGATTCCAGCTTAATTGTTGTGTTGAGATGATAGTTGAGTGTTTTGCTTCCAGCTTAATTGTTGTGATGAGATTTCAACTTAATTGATGATGCCAATTTAATTATTGTGTTGAGATTCCATCTTAATTGTTGTGTTGTGATTCCAGCTTAATTGTTGTGTTGTGATTCCAACTTAATTGTTGTGATGATGTGCCAACTTAATTGTTCTGATGATGTTCCAGCCTCGTGCTGTGATGATGTGCCAGCTTAAGTGTTGTGATGCCAGCCTTGTGTTGATGACATGCCATCCTCGTGCTATGATGAGGTGTCAGCCTCGTGCTGTGATGATTTGTTTCCATCTTTGTGTTGTGATTCTAGCCTCATGTTGAAGACTCTCAACCTAGCGCCGATGTTGATGATGCTCTAGCCTTTGTACTATGATGTTGTTGTTGATGATGCTCCAGCCTTTGTGTTGTGATATTGTTTCTTTTGATGTTGTATCAACCTTGTGTTGTTATTGATGATGATGATGTATTAATGTTATACTAATCCATGTTGATGTAGTTTATGATGATGATACAAATTCAGCTTCTTGCAGAAGATGATGATGATGATGCCACTTCAGATTCTTGTTGAAGATGATGATGATGATGCCACTTCAGCTTCTTATTGAAGATGATGATGATGATGGCACTTCAACTCCTTGCTGAAGATGATGATGATGATGCCACTTCAGCTTCTTGTTGAAGATGATGATGATGATGCCACTTTAGCTTCTTGCTAAAGATGATGATGATGATGGCACTTCAACTCCTTGTTGAAGATGATGATGATGATGCCACTTCAGATTCTTGCTAAAGATGATGATGATGATGCCACTTCAACTTCTTGTTGAAGAAGATGATGATGATGATGGCGCTTCAACTCCTTGATGAAGATGATAATGATGATGCCAGTTCAACTTCTTGCTAAAGATGATGATGATGATGGCACTTCAACTCCTTGCTAAATATGATTATGATGATGATGATGTTACTTCATCTTTCATGCCAAAGATGATGATATTAATTTAGCCTCATGATGAAGATGGTGATGATGTTACCTTAGCATCATGCCGATGAGGATGATGATGCCATTCCAGCTCCCTGCTGTGAATGATGATATTGATGATGAGAAAAACTTTTGATGATTTATAGACATGCCAGTCAGTGTTCCAAGATGTCATTGATGATGATGCCCTCTCTCTCACATGATGATATTGTAGAATACCCTTCTTGTTAAGGGGGAGTGTTGAAATAATGTAACTGCAAAGAGTATTCTAATTATTATTATTGATATATTATTCATTAGATCAATCCCCTCTTATGGATTGATCATGTCGGGTATTGTAATTGACCAAATACCGTTTTGTGGATTGGTCAAAACCTAATTGTAATGGGCTAAATGAAAAGTCGACCCTAGAATATATTAAAGTGGTTATAACCACCCAGATTGAAAAGTTGGCCCTGCCAGTGAAAAGACACCTCACTCCAGCACCTACCAAATTGTATAAATAAGAAGTATTGTGGATTTAAGTTTTTACTATGTACTTAAATACAAACGACCTTTGTATCGAAGCTCATCATTGAGCCAAGAGTACCCTAGGGAAACTGGAGAATTGGACAACAATTGTTGTATCTGATGCGAACTTTTAGGATCATGTAGCTATTCCTGGCGAACAACTTGGAGTCAATCTGGTATAATGAAGGAGAGAGAAAAAAATGAATCCTTCATCTTCATATTTTTTGGAAAGTGCATCATCAACCACATTCTCTTTTCCTTTTTTGTAAATGATCTCATAATCATATCCAAAGAGCTTAGTCACCCATTTTTGTTGCTTTGGGGAGGAAAGGTGTTGTTCCAGAAAATACTTGAGGCTTTGATGATCTGTCTTAATTTGGAAGCATTTCCCCAATAGATAAGGGTGCCAAATATCCATGACATGCAAAATAGCCAACATTTCCTTTTCATAGATTGATTTTCCCAAATTTCTCTTAGACAGTTGTTTGTTGGTAAAGGCTAAAGCCCGACCCTCTTTCATAAGGACACCACCAATTCCTTTCCTAGAAGCATCACATTCAAGGACAAAGGTCTTTGTGAAATTAAGAAGGGCCAAGACTGGAGTGGTGCACATGGCAATCTTCAAGGTTTGAAAATCTTGAGGAGTTGTTGGAGTCCAAGTGAAAGAATTATTTTTAAGGAGTGTAGTGAGAGGTGTCGCAATGTTTCCATAATTCTTAACAAACTTGCGATAATAACCTGTTAAACTTAGGAATCCATGAAATATTTTGAGATTCTTTTGGTGAGGCCAATATTTCATAGCTTCAATCTTTTTAGGATCCACCCTGACATTGGCCTTACCAACAATATGACCCAGGTACTTGACTTCATAGGCGCTAAAAGCACATTTATATTGTTTGAGGAAAATTTGGTGCTGAGAGAAGAGATGGAGAACTCGATCCACATGAGAAAGATGGTGTGTCCAAGTTTTACTATAGATGAGGATATCATCAAAGAAAACTAAGTCAAAATGACAGAGAAAAGGACTGAAGACATGATTCATGAGGATTTGGAAAGTGGAGGGGGCATTACACAGGCCAAAGGGCATGACCAAAAACTCATAGTGGCCCTCATGAGTTCTAAATGTAGTCTTAGGAATGTATTCCTATTTCATATGGATCTAGTGGTAGCCAAAATGAAGATCAAGTTTAGTAAATAATTGGGTGCCACTCAATTCATCCAAGAGGTCATCAATGACATGGATAGGAAATTTTTCTTTAATGGTGAGTTTGTTGAGGGCGTCGAAGTCAGGACACATGTGCCAAGATTCAAGAATATTCTTTCTTAAGGAACATGACCACATGAAAATATTAGGGACTCGTACTAGGGAGGATAACACCCGCGTTGAGCAGTTTTTGAACAATTTTCTCAATTTCATTTTTTTTCAGAAAAGGGGATGGATATTGAGAGGAAGGTTGCATGGGACAAGGGGAATGGAGTGATAAAGAACACCATGGGAAGGAGGGAGTCCTTGGGGAGTGGAAAAAACCACTTGATGTTTAGAGAGGATGGATTGAAGGTCCTATGGCATAGAGGGTGTCTCAGTTGCTTGTATGTCATGAAGTTGGGAAACAATGCTATAATGACCTTTTTTGAGCATATTTTCCATATGATTGGAACTAATGATCTCCGGGGAACCAAAAGTGATTCCTTGGAACTTATATGGTTGGCCCTATTGGTTGAATTGCATGGTTAATTCCTTAAAATCCATGAGAATGGGACCCAAAGTCCTTAGCCATTCTGCACCCAACACAATGTCACAACCGCCCATGTCAATAGAAAACATATGATATTTCAAGTGGTATTCACCAATTTGGAGACGCACATTTTCACAATGCCCTTCACATTTCATGGACCCTCCATTGGCAATCATGATTTGAAAATTATTGACTTCCCAGATATAGAAATTAGTTTCTTAGGCAATGCGACGATGAATAAAATTATGGGTTCTTCCACTATCAACAAGAATGATGACCTTCTTATGATTGATGTAACCAATTAGCTTGAGGGTTTGGGGAGTAGAGAATCCAATGAGATATTTAGGGAAATGACCATTTCTACTTCGGGAGGGTCTGAGGGAGGGGTTATGTCAGTGGGTTCAAGTGAAACAGACACAAGGGGAGCCTCGACATCCTCTTCTGAAACATCCTCTGAGATGGCCATAAAAATATTTTGTTCCTTACAGTTATGGCTCGGAAAATATTTGTCATCACAATTATAACAAAGGCCTTTGAGTTGGCATTCAACCATTTCGGATCTGGTCAATTTATGGATCTTTAGTGGAGTAGAAGGAGGAGTGGGAGTTACTGGTTTAGTGCGAGGAATAAAGGAGGGTTTTCAGTTTTGAGAAGAAACAACCTATTGTGCTTCCTTAGCTCTTTTAGTAGCGTCCACCCAACTCTAAGGTCGACCCATGAGGACATGGGCACAAATATCATCCTTGAGGCCACTAATAAAACATTCTCGAAAAAAAGCATCAGACATGCCCTCTGTACGAAAATTTAGTCACTCAAAAGTAGCTATAAAGCCTTCCACTGTGCCAGATTGTTTCAACTTTTTCAAACAGCCTAAATGGTTGGTGTCAGTGTCAAAGCATTCATAAATATCTTCCACAAAGTGTGTCCAAGCCACATACCCTTGGCAGACATTTTTTCTCCATTGCCACCATTTCCAACGTTCTTGATCTAGATGGAGAACACCATACCAAAGTTTGGCCAACTCATCCGTAATGTCATACAAAGAGAAATAATGTTCTATTTGAGTTACCCAGCTAGTGGGATCCGAGCCATCAAATTTGGTCACATCCACATGCGGAAGGCATAGGTCACACTAAAAGTGATGGGGATAAAAATTCTGGGAATGAGAGGAAGTTTCACCTTCGGTATGCAAAGGTAGGTCAGATAAGGGAAGATCTGTAGGGATATGCAGCTTAGCACAGATCATCATAGTGACTGTTTCAAGATGGGTAGCCATGTCTTGTTTGAGGTATTGTTTGCATTCTGCGATTGAGGCAGCGATTGAGAGAGCTATGGAGGAATGAATTTTTTGATTGATGAGACAATATTGGCACTGAGTTGTTTCAATTCTTGTTGGGTTTCTGTGAAATTAGAGTGCAAGGTATTGAAGCGAGCTTCCAAGTCTTGGCTATGGGTATGGGCCATGATGATGAGGGAACATGAAAAAGGGCGGGTGGGACCACACATAAAATGGGTTATGGGTGAAGGTATCACAACGATCAGGGTGATGAGTTGAAGCCAATGGGGTAAATCCCAAATAAGGGTGTTGGAAGGTGGTTGGGTCCACAAAAAACAATTGTTCAAAAATGATAGGTATGACTGCGATAAGGGAAATGAGAGAAATCCAATGGAATAGGTATCAAATAATGGTGCCAACATTTTTTTTACTCCTGCGGAGTTATACTTTGATTTGAAGAATACTGCAGTGATGAAATGCCCAAATGTTTAGTAGGAAGAAATGTGTAGTAATTTCGCAACTCGAACGTAGGAGACACAGTTGTGATACAATAGATCTTGCTTGTTCTATTTTTTTTCCTTCCCATGGATTAGGTATTCAAGGGTTCTACAGATAAGGGTTTTCCCTATTCTATATCTCTTTGATATATGTGCGGGGTCCAACAGTAGTACTCGGCCCAATATCTCAGGGAACCAACTAAGGAGGCTAGACCATGCCCTTAGTCGTACTACTCGACTACCCAAGTCCTAGAGAGTATCTTCCTGAGTGTTTTTCTCGGTGGCACTATAGCAGTCAGGAGGTCGATTGGTGTATCTATGGAGGGATTTAGGAAATCTAGGTTGATCTATATACAACTGATTTCTGATGGGCTACCACTCGAAGGGGTACCAACAAGGGTTACAAGGGTGGCCAACATATGTGCGCTTAAGTACCTCTTGTATTTTTTGTGTGTATGAATCTACAACCGCGGGTTTATGCACATAACGATAGATCTATATAGCTTAAATATGTCGGAATACGTCTCTACCCAGAAAAAAAAAAAATTAACCCACAATTGTTTGTCGAGGAAGGTTCTCTGATACCACTTGTAATATTCCAGATATAAAAAAGTATACAAAACATAAATAAATAGCTAGAAATGGAATATGACCAACAATATAACCATAACAACACCACAATAATACCAAAATGATACCAGAATAACACTAGAAAGAGAAATTTGATTACTGAGAGCAATGTTCACTTGTCTCTTCGAGGGGGAAACCTCCAACAAAGCAGAGCTCTATTACAATAATATCCAAGACCAAATTTCGCATACCCTATACTCCTATTTATAATAAATATGTCTACCAAAAGAACTGTCTAGAGGAAGATCCTTCTAGAAGTGAAAGCTTCTATTAGGTCTTGTTACAATGGACTTATTCTTCCTTATTGCTAGGCCTTATTAATATTGACCTTTATTACATGGACATATATTATTCTACCTACATGAGGGGTTAGGTTCCTAACATAGACATGCGAACTGGGAGCTAAACACAAAAGCGAATGAAATCTTAAAGAAAGTGTTGTTAATGACTAAAGGTTCTTTCAGTTTTTATGAATTATTTAATGGTCATGAAGTCAAAGTAAGATAGTTTCATTATTAACATTAGATCTAGTTGTATCTAAGGATGTAAGTTAATAATCTAAGATCTTCTTTTAGTAGCCAATGATTTTTAGTCATTTTTGGTCTTGAACAAAGTCAATGTGTTAGTCTAATAATCCTCTATTAGAAGGAGCTCTCTAGTCATTGCTTGTATGTTTCCTTTTGGGTATCTTAGTGAGGCGGAAGTACCTCTGAATCAACTTTGGTTATGTATGAGACCATCAATTATGATTAGTCCCTTTGGAAAACATGTATAATCAATATTTGATTATAGGGATTTTTTTCTTCATAATATATATATGCATGAATTATAAATACGTCATCTTATTGTGGATGGAGTAAATAAAATATTCTTGTTTGCATAATTAAATTCTTAAGTAAAATGCATTTTTGTTGATATAATTAAATGTTAAATTTACATATTTATGTTATAATAAATTAATTTTTAAACTATCATATGATGATTGTTAGGATATTTAGACACTTAGGAGTTAGTTAAGATCAACTTGGTCTAATTTTTCATTAGGTTAAAAGTGTTCTTCTTTAGTATGCATTCGTATGTATTTGTAATCCAACGGTCATGATATGTTATCAACATGGAGTGATCCGACAACTCATATTCTCCTACGTCTTAACGACTACATTGATCTATGGATTAACGCCCTATTGTTCCATGTTCTCTATTTAAAGAACATGAAGGGTCATTTGTCAATGATCAATTGTGAGAAAATCGTTGTGATATTTTTTATTTTTCATTAATAAATTTCCTCAAGTGGCCACATTAGCTAGGGCTATGTATGTTTCCCCACAAAGGCTTTACCATGTAAAAACATTAGTGTGTTGATATTTGATATAGTTGTGTGAGTGGTTACTAAATGTTTTTGTCCTCTGTTGGAATTATTGTCTTGTCAAACATGGTATCAGAGTGCATTTGAAGACTCACTCCCATTGTAGATTGTGACCTTGAAGCCATGTTTCCACATCTCTATTTTCTTTTGTTTTTGTAAATTTCTAGGATGGGAGGATTATTCCATTGCATATGGAGTACTCATTTCATGTAGGAATTCTATTTTTTTTTAATAGAAAAAGGTTTCGATTTTCCCAAGATACAACCATTTAACTCAAATCCAGAGGTATAAATCCTGAATATTATCTTTTTAAATTTTTACAAAGATAATATCTCAGTTTTATATTTTTTATTTCTAGGTTGCTACTCTTTCTGGTCAGTGTATGCTCTTTTCCCTCTTCTCTATGTGATCTTGTCAAATCATAAATTGAGCGGAAAGTGTTTTCTTGTCTGCATATGCTCTTTGTCATGTGTTTTAATGTCCCCTTCCAATTGATCATGACAGAGGATGACATAGTAGCCTATACGAATCTCATAGGATATTGTCAAGGGAAAAGGGATTCAAGTGGATTTATTTAGTGTCACTGGGTTAAAAGATGACAAAGTATTAAAGTAACATTAAAAATAATAATAATAATTAATTACTTGAACATTAAAAGTGATTTTTAATGTTTAAACTAAATATTAGAGGGAAAATAAGATAAGGGTTTGATTTGGTCAAATAGGGGAAAAATCTAGAAGAAGCGAAGAAAGAATAAAAATATGGGTATCCCTTCACTTTGTCATTATGAATTGATATCTTGTTGATGTGCTCTTTGAGCCAAGTTTTCATTACGTAGGTTTGTTCCTTGAATTGATATGAATTGATATCTTGTTTCATCTTGTTGTGTTGATGTCAAACACTTCGTATTAGTGCAACATCCATCCTATCTAGACAAGGAGGAGGATCCCTCTGAGGTCCTCACTTGACTTCACTGGGATTTTGTCTTCATCTTGGAGAAATATTTGGAGGTTTATCGGTTCACATAGGGGATTTGAAACATTTTATGAAGGAGTCCAATTGTACAATTCTACAGGTATCGGGAGGGTTTCAGAGAAACCATGAAAGGATTCACCCCCACAGTCTATGCAAAGGGTGTTTCACGAGGGCCCTGCAATTTGTTTAACCTTGTTCTATGAGGCCCCCATGATTTGTCCAACCTCATCCTGCAAGGCCCTCTGCAATTTAGGATTACAGACCTAAGTTGGGTACGGGAGGCCATATTTATACAATGTGTATTCAAGAGCAACTCAATACAATATTGATGAGGTATGGAAGTTAGAGAAGTATACAACTGGAGCATATTTTGGCATCACCACGAGGTTTCTTGATTTTTTCTTTGTTAGTAGATATTTTAGTTTCTTGTAGCTAGTATATATGTTATGTTCATGAGGGTTCAGAAACTATTGTGATAGTCATTAGCGATATTTTTGATGTTGTATTTGGTTCTCATATCATAAAAAAGATTCCATGGTTAACTTTTCAATTATATGTGTAATGGATGCAAGGTATGTGTTTAAAAATATTCCTATTTATGAGACATGTGCAATCTACTTGTAAGAATTTTCAGCATCCCTAATACGAAGTGTTTGACAAATTTACAATAAGAAAAGTTATACTTGGATCATAAACATATTCTTGTTGTCCATCCTATTTGGGTAAATTACAGTGGTATTATAGTTGGTGATTCTTCTAGACGGTAACTGCATTGATTCCTAGGAGGAAACAATGTGGAGGACAAATCATTCAAAAGTTACCAGAAAGAGAAATACAAGCCATCCAAATAGAGTCTGAAGGAGAAGAAGTAGGAGGAATCATGGGAGACAAGCATAATGGAGTTATGCTCCAAATATTAAAATATCTGGTCAAAGGATAGAATGAGGAATCCTAAAGATCATAAGGTTCCAACAACAAACCCTTGAGTTGCTCACACAACTAGTGGGCCAACGAGGAACTAAAAATGATGCAAATCAAGGAGGAATTGGTGGATCCCATTGGGGTGACAAGATACACACAAAGAGTATAAATAACCATACCCCAGCTCCTAGAAGGATCCTAAGGATTCCTAGACCCCTATTACCAAAATTATTTCTAGGACAACCTACAGGAGCACAAGAGAAACCAAATCAGGAGCTCGATATCAACTCCTCATACGTGGAGTATGAGATGATAGATGAATATATCTAGAAGAATTTTTCCTATCTAGAATTCCACACCCTCAATAATAGGAACAAACCTAGAGAGTGGAACAAAGAATCTCAGACTCAACCAAAATTTGACCTCATGCACAAGGTTGGAAGCTTGACTATCCCAAATTTCGACAGATATTCCAAGATCATAGCAAGAGAATGGGTGTAGAATTTGGACACTTACCTCCAACTTAACCCAATGATCAAGGCAAAAGAAATTAAGTATGCCACCCTTCACTTGGAAGGAGAAGAACGTGAGTGGTGGTACTGTGGGCTGGTGACATTGGGACACACCAACATCACTTCATATGTAGACTTCACTTAGATTTTGATGGACATGTTTGACAAGAACGACATTGAAACACACTTCAGGGAGTTGGCACAGTTGAGACACACAGGTACACCATATACATGCATCTCATATTTCTAAAGGATGGTCGTAATGGTGACATATATTTCTCAACAGTGGCGGGTGATGTTGTTCACAAAGGGTTTGGATGAACCCTTGAGGGGTTGGGTGAAGGCCTTTAGAACAACCACACTACAGGATGTCATCGTGAAGATTGAGGATGTGGTGGACATATCATCCAAGAAGGAACCAATTAAACCCTTTATCCCATAGAAGGGAGAGGTGACAAAGCCTCCCTAGAATACATGGATGGGGAAGGACAGGTTGGATGAGGAAACTCAGAGAGAAATAAGGAGGAATAAGATTTAATATAGTCGGAAGGAGTCATGGGAACCAGTTCATAGATGTATGGTAAAAGGTAAAGTCCATTATATTGAGGTAGGCTTTAATGAGGAGGATGATGATGATGATGAGGGAATTGAACAAGATAATGGTGAGTCATCACACCCTGATACTATATAGAAGGTTCCATTATAAGATAACACCAAGGGAGAAACCATTTCCACACTCTCAGGAGTCCCTAAATACTAGACCTTTAGGGTCAGAGGCATTGTATAGGGGAAGAAGGTTACACCATTGATTGATGATGGCACCACCCACAAATTCATTGATGTTGCACTTGTCACCAGGAGACAAATTCCTGTGGAGGACTTCAATGGATTTAATGTGGTTGTAGAAAATTTGTACAAAATGGCCTGTACTCAAAGGATTAGGGAATTAGAAGTAACATTGGGAAACTATATGTTTACTGATGACTTTTATGTCGTAGTTTTAGTAGATACTAATGTGGTGCTAGGATTTCATTGGTTGTACTCATTGGGACATATCTACATGAATTATTAGGACATGAATATGGAGTTCCAAGACACTGGTGGACAACGAGTCATCCTAAGAGTTATGTCATTAGGTCCCCCTAGGATCATGTCTAACCAACACATGAAGTCCCTTTTTAGAAATGGGGACATGGATTGAGCATCAAATTCGTTTATCACCATGGATAAACCATCATAGGATTACCACCATTACTTTGCAAATATCCAAGCATTTCTTGGAAAGAATGAAAGAGTGGTTGTACCATTTCTAGAAGAGAGACCACCTGATAGAATATTTGAGCATGTCAATGAGCTATAAGAGGGGTCAAATATCATTATCACCACACCCTATAGGAATCCGAAGAGGTTCAAGGATGAAATAGAGAAGACCATAAAGTAATTGTTGGATATGGGACATATCAGGACGAGTTCTAGTCCTTTTCCTTCATCAGTTCTACTGGTGAAGAAGAAATATGGCACTATGAGGATGTGCATAGACTACATAGCACTGAACAAGAATACCATCAAAACTGATACCCAATACCCAAAATTGATGAGATAATAGACAAGTTGCATGGGGTAGTGTAATTATCAAAGGTTGATATACAATGAGGGTACCACTAGATTAGGGTTGGAGAGGAGGATATCCATAAAACAACATTCAGGTGTCACTATGGGAACTATGACTTGTTATTCATGCCCTTCAGGTTGAATAATGCACCAACTACCTTTTAGTCGTGCATGAACCATATATTCAACAAACATTTGAGGAAATTATTATTGGTGTTATTTGATGATCTTTTGATCTACAGGCAGACTTGGGAGGAACATTTGAAGCATGTGGACGAGATTCTCACCATTATGGAGGAGAAGTCACTTTTCTCCAAGGAGGAAAAGTGAGAGTTTGGGTTGAAAGAGATTCTTTATCTAGAGCATGTGATTGTCATTTATGGAATAAAGGTACATCGGGATAATATACCGACAATATTATATTGGCCCACCCCCATATCACTCTCAGATCTGTGAGGCTTCTTTGGGATATGCAATTATTATAGGCACTTTATGAAATTATTTTTATAGTTGGTTGCACCATTGGTGTACCTCAACAAGAAGGGGGTGTTCCAATGGTCAAAGGATTCACAAGTATAATTCAAAAGAATGAAGAGGGCGATGAACACTTTCCTATTATTAACACTTCCATATTTCACACAGCCTTTTGTCCTGGAGTGTGATGCATCTGATAAAGGATTAGGTGCAATGTTGATGCATGATTGACAACCAATATCTTTCGAGAGAAGAAAGATAACATAGCCATAAAATATTTATATGATATATGATAAGGAGATGTTGGCCATCATGCATGCATTGGCCAAGTTTAGACAATATCTAGTAGGAGGATACTTTGTGGTTAGGACTAACCACAACAACTTGAGATATTTCTTGGAGAAGTGGGATCTAAATGAAAGGAAGTAGAAATGGGTGAGTAAGGTGCAAGCATATGATTTTGACATTGAGTATGTGAAGAGGAAGAGGAACATAGTTGTTGATGCCTTATCTAGGAGACCTACAACTTTATCCATGACATAGATCTTCATGCACTCAAAGTCCATTATTTTAGTAGAGTACTCCAATAATACCTTCGCATGTGAGTTGATGGAGGGTATTATCCCAGATGACAAGTACAGGGTAGTCAATGACATCATCTACTATAAGGATAGGATATATCTCATCCCTAAGTCCAAACTCAAGGATAATATCCTAAGGGAAATCCATGATGGACCACTAGCAGGGCACCCAGGGTATTTGAATACGTACATGCGGGTGATGGAGAGATTCTCTTGGAAGGGTCTCAAGGAGGACGTGCTTCGATATGTTAGAGAGTGCATGAATTGTCAACAGAAAAATTCATAGCTTACATATCCTACAGGGTTGCTTTAGTCATTGTCATTTCCCAAGAAGAAATGGGAAATCATTTCCATGGCTTTCATTACAAGGTTTCCAAAGGTACATGAAAGGGACTATATCTACTTGATAGTGAAAATATTAACTAAATATGAACACTTGTTTTCCATCCCTTCTGATTACAGTGCATCTCATATAGAATACCTATTCTTCAGGGAGGTATTCAGACTACATGGTGTTCTGAAGAATGTAGTCAGTGACTGGGATAGTAGATTTCTCAGTGCATTTTGGCAGGAGTTTCTCAAATTATCTAGGATAAAGTTGACACCTAGTACCAGTTACCACCCCCAGAAAGATGGACAGACCGAGATAGTAAAAAAGTGGGTTGAAGGATACCTAAGGAACTATGTATTAGAGAAGTTGAGAGTATGGGTAAAGTGGTTGCATCTCAGGGAATATTTCTACACAACCACTCATCACTTGTCCATTGGGATGAGCTATTCAAGGAATTGTATGGCTATGATGCCTCATCATTCATGGATTTGGAGTTTGGGGAGAGAAGAGCCCCCAAGGCCAAATATTGGTTACATGAGAGTCAGGACACCTTGAGAGTCTTGAAGGAGAAATTGCAAGCCACCTAGAATCAACAAAATATGTATGTAGACAAGCACCAGGTGGAGCGTAACATTGAGGTTGGGGACTTAGTCTTTCTCAGGTTTCATTTTTCTCGACAATATTCACTTAAGAAGAGTGGCACAAAGAAGATAAATCTTCTCTTATATGGACCTTACAGGCTGAGCGGGAGAGTTGGACAGGTAGCATATGAGTTGTAGTTGTCGTAGGGTAGCAGGATCCACAATGTCTTCCATGTTTCATGCCTCAAGAAGGAATTGGGATAGTAGGTCACTTCCTCAATAGACCTTCCTCCATTAGATGAGGAAGGATAGTTGGTTCTAACTCCCAAGAGGATTGTTGATGTTAGGGAAAGAAGGTTGAGAATCAAATTTGTTTGAGATTACTTGGTCATATGGAGAGTTTTATGTGTAGAAGATGCTACTTGGGAAGAAGAGAAGATCTTCCATCACCCCGATTTGGAATTTCTTGAGGAAAAGCAATCTTGGGAAGGGAGGAATGTAATTTCCCCTTCCAATTGATCATGAAAGAGGATGACTTAGTAGCCTATACGGATCCCATAGGCTATAGTCATGGGAAAAGAGAGTCAAGGTGATTTATTTAGTGTCATTGGGTTAAAAGACGACAAAGTCTTAAAGTGACATTAAATAAATAAAAAAATTAATTATTTAAATATTAAAAAGTGATTTTTAAGGTTTAAAGTAAATATTGGAGGGAAAATAAGATAAGGGTTTGATTTGGTCAAATGGGGGAAATATCTAGAAGGAGAAGAGGAAGAATAAAAGGAGGGGTATCCCCTCTCTTTTGAATTATGAATTGATATCTCGTTGATTTTATCTTTGATCCAAGTTTTCATTAGGGTTTGGAAAAACCCTTCCATATCAGTCTAGTTTTGGTGGTGCAACATCCACCCTAGCTAGACAAGGAGGAGGATCCAGCTAGGGTCCTCACTTGAGTTCATTGTGGAGTTTGGATTCATATTGAAGAAACCTTTGGAGGTATATTGCTTCACACAGGGGATTTGTGACATTTTCCAAAGGAGGACGATCGTAGAAGTATGTAGGTATCATGAGGGTTTCAGATAAACATGAAAGGATTCATCCTCGTGGGTTACACATAGGGTGTCCCGCGAGGCCCCTGCAATTTATCCAGCCTTTTTCAATGAGGACCCCATGAGTTTTCCAACCCCATGAGTCCCTATGTAATTTAAGATTGCATACCTGAGTTGGATATGGGTGGTCATATTACTACAATGAGTATTCAAGAGCATCTCAAGACAACATTGGTGAGGTCTAGTAGTCATAGTAGTATACAGATTGAGGATATTTTGGAATCACCACTAGGTTTCTTTATTTATTCTTTGTTAGTAGATATTGTAGTTTCTTGCAACCAGTAGATATGTTGTGTTCAGGAGGTTTTGAAATTTGTTTTGATAGCCATTAGTGATCTTTGTATTGTTGGATTTGGGTTCTCATTGTTGGTTGTGGAGCCTGATTATCTTCTTGATTTAGAGGTCTGTTTCAGTCGTTCTTGGCCCCCATTCCCTCACAAGGTGGTGTGGGGGGGCTTGCCTCCCCCACAACTGTCACTAGGGGGGTCCAAGGAGAGCGACGACAATTTTTTTAGCCCCACCCTAGTGGGGGATTCAGGGGCAGTTCCTCTGAAGCAAAATATTGGGAAAATTTTCCTTGTAAAATATTGTAATTTCATAGTCAATCTGGACCGTTCATTATAAGGTCGCATATCTGATGGTAGAATTTATTTTTAGGGTTTTTTTCCCTAGGTGGAAACCTTATTTTATGAGGGAATTGTATTACATTTGTGTATTATCGTGAATATTGTATTCTGAGAGAGGATACTGTGAGAAACAAAAGAGGAAGTTACAGTGGGTTTGTTGTAGGTTGTATCCCTTCATTCTATTGGATAATAATAAGTAAGGACCTAGAAATTTCTCTGGTGGAGGTAGCCTGCACTAGGTGAACCACATATATCTCTGTCTCTATTATATTGTGTATCTTTTGTGTTTTATTTCCGAATTTGTTTTATTTTATTGCTCTGTGATCTTGTTTTTATAACAACTAGTATAAAAAAAAAAGGTAACTCGCAGGAAAAGAGGGTTCTTGGTTCGAGTGGGAGCAATGGTGGAAGATGGAAACTTTAGGGTTGAGAAATTTAACGACAAAAACTACCAATTATGGAAGATATAGATGGAATATTATTTATATCAGAAAGATTTATTCCTACCATTCGGCGGAATAACAATGATGACGACCATGAAGGATGAAGAATGGGAGGTTCTTGACAGAAAGGCACTAGGAACGATATGGATGAGCCCGGTAGCATCAATGGATTTCAATATTTCAAAAGAAAGAACAATGAAGGAGTTGATGGATGCATTGGCTCAAATGTATGAAAAACCCTTGGTGTCGAATAAGGTATTTCTAATGAAGTGATTATTTAATATGAATATGTCAGAAGGTGGGTCTATTGCAGATCATTTAATTGAATTTAATATGGTTACTAATCAACGAATTTTTGTAAAAGTGACATTGATGATGAGGTCAAGTCTCTTCTAATATTGTTCTCATTTCTATAAAGATGGAACGGCTTGGTCATGGTTGTAAGTAACTCTGTCTCTGATTCAAACACTCTAAAATTTGATGTTGTTGTTGGTGCTATCCTTAGCAAGGAAATGCGATGGAAAATCACATATGAAACATCACGTAATGCATTAAACATGGAGAACATGGGAATACAAAAGGATAGAGGAAAGGGCTCAAGGAATCGTGTGAATTTTAGGAAGAGAAGATCCAAATCCATATTGGGAAAGATAGAGTGTTGGAATTGTGGGAAGAAAGGATATCTAAATAAAAACTACAAAGGTCTAAAGAAACAAAGAGATGGACGACAAGAGAAAAATTAGGAAGAAAATGTAACAGGTGATGTGTTATAAGATGCTTTGATTACTTCTGTAGATAATATTTATGAGTCTTCGATGGTAGATTCAGGGGCTTGATTTCATGCCACACCCCATTGGAAACATTTTCTAGATTATGTTCAAGGTGATTTTGGACATGTTCATTTGGGTGATGATGCACCATGCAAAATTGTTGGAATGGGAAAGGTAAAAATAAAGAAAAGGAATGGAAACCAATGGTTGTTGAAAGAGGTAAGACATGTTCCAGATCTAAGGAAAAATCTAATTTCAACAGGGCAGTTGGAAAGTTAAGGATGTATATTTATATTTATAGATAAGGAGTGGAAGGTCACCAAAGGATCATTGGTGATAGAAAAATGAGAGAAGGTAGGTATATTGTATTTATGTACTGGTAATACTAATTATTCTACCTCTTTAGCTTCTATAGGAGTGGGTACATCACTTTGGCATCATAGTCTTGGACACATGAGTAATAAGGGGATGTAGATACTTCACAAAAGGAATTTGTTTCCAGATACTAAACAAGTTGATTTCGATTTATGTAAGTATTGAGTTTATGGAAAACATAAGAGAGTTAGATTACTTAGAGTCAGAAAAGAAAAGAAGAGTGAAATGTTAGAGATTGTGCATAAAGATGTATGGAGACTGACTCAGGTATCATCTCTTGGTGGCTCTCATTATTATGTTACTTTTATTGATGATACAACTAGAAAAACTTGGGTTTATTGAATTCAACAAAAATATGATGTTTTTGATACTTTTAAGAAATGGAAAGCTTTGGTTGAGAATGAGACAAGAAAAAGGTTAAAGTGTCTCAGATAAGAAAATGGAGGTGAATAATGTAGCAAGGCATTTGATGATTATTGTTCATACCAAGGGATTCGTAGAGAGAAGATAGTTCGAGGAACACCACAAGAAATTGGTGTGTCAGAAAGGATGAACATGACCATCATGGAGCGTGTAAGGAGTATGAGATTTCATGCAGGGTTTCCCTTACATTTTTTGAAAGATGTTGTAGATATTGTTGTTTACTTGATAAATAGAGGACCTTCAGGTTCTTTGGATGGTGGAATTCCAGAGGAGGCATGGACATGTAAAAGGGTAAACTATTCTTTTTTGAAGACTTTCAGTTGTCAATCATTTGTCCATATTGATAAAGAAAATAAAACAAAGATTGAGGCAGAATCCAAGAAGTGTACCTTTATTGGATACGGTGTTAATGATTTTGGTTATCGCTTATGGGATTATGAAAATCACAAATATATTAGGAGTAGATATTTCATATTCAATGAGAAGTTTGTGTACAAAGAACAGTTGCAAGGAAATAAATAGGAAAAAGAAAAACCAAAATACATAGTGTTTGATGATGTCACTGAAAAAGAAATTCCAAAGGTACCAAAAAATAAAAATGTACAACAACAGGAGAAACAGGTACCTCAAACTACTACAATTTTTGTTAAAATATCTACTAGGTTAAGTGGACCCCCTTAACGATACTCTCCTTCATTGTATTATTTATTGTTGACTGATTCTAGTGAACTAGAATGTTATGAAGAGGCAATGAAGGTAGACACTAAAAAGAAGTGGGAGAAAGGCATGAAAGAGGAAATGGATTCCTTGGTAAATAACTAGACTTGGGACTTGGTTCAGTTTCTTGCAGGAAAAAGAGCATTGCAAAATAAATGGGTTTACAAGTTGGAGGAAGAAGATAAAGGAAAAAAGTGGTACAAGGCTAGACTTGTTGTAAAGGAGGTTGCACAAAAGAAAGGTATGGAATTTGATGAAATATTTTCTCCTGTTTTTAAGATGACTTATGTTAGGACTATTTTAAGTCTTATGGCAGTAGAATATTTGAATCTTGAACATCTATATGTAAAAATATCTTTTCTCCATGGGGATTTGTAGGAAGAGATTTATATGCATCAACCACAGGGGTATGAGGTCAAAGGGAATAAAAATTTGGTATGTGGGTTGAAGAAGAGCTTGTATGGCCTAAAGAAATCGCCAAGGCAGTGGTATTTGAAGTTTTACAGGTTTATGACAGAAAAAGGTTATAGTAGATGTCATTCTGATCATTGTGTTTATTTTAAAAGGCTAGAAAATGGAAGTTATATTATCTTTCTATTGTATTTAGATAAAATGCTTATTGTAGGGTCTAATATGTAGGGTCTAATGTGATCAAGAAAAAATTAGCTAATTCATTTGCGATGAAGGATTTGGGTGCTGCAGAGAAAATCCTTGGTATGAGAATAACAAGAGACATGAAAAATCACAAATTGACATTATCTCAGGGTGAGTACATAGAGAAGGTGTTGGAGAGGTTTAGAATGAAGAATGAAAAACTAGTTAGTATACCTTTGGCCAACCATTTAAAATTAACTAAGGAAATGTGCCCCAAGACACACGAGGAGATATAATACATGTCCATGGTTCCTTATTCATCAACAATTGACATCTTGATGTATGCGATGGTTTGCACAAGACCAGATATTCCACTTGCAGTGGGAGTTGTGAGAAAGTATATGAATAATCCAGGTAAAGAACATTGAGAGGAAGTAAAGTGGATTCTCCTGTATTTGAGAGGTACTTCTACTCATGCATTATGTTTTGGAAGTTCTGACATTGTTCTATAGGAATATGTTGATTCATAGATTGTAGGTGATAAAGATAGCAGGAGGAGAACCATAAGGTATTTTTTTACTATAGGTGGAACAAAAGTGAGTTGGATTTCAAAACTACAAAGGTTGTCGCACTTTCAACAAAAGAAGTAGAGTATGTTATTGCTACAATGTCTAGCAAAGAAATGCTTTGGTTAGAGAGGTTTATAGAGGAATTGGGAAAGAAGTAGGAGAATAAAAGGTTGTACTATGATAGTGAGAGTGTCATTCATTTTGAAAATAACTCATCCTTCCATTCAAATACTAAGCATATACAAATCGGGTACCATTTCATACAATCTATCTTGGAAGATGGACATTTGAAGTTGGAAAAGATACATACTAGCCAAAATCCCACAGATATGTTAACAAAGGGAGTAACCAGGGAGAAACTGAGTTCCTGCTTAGTTTCAGTTGGTATTCAATCATGAAGGTGAAGATGAGAAATTTTTCCGATCCAAGGTGGATTATAGTCCAACAGGTACATCAACAATGGAGTTTTTGTGATTAGTATCCAAGTGGGAGATTGTTGGTTGTAGATCCTGATTATATTCTTGATTCAGAGGTTTGTTTTATTCCTTCTTGGACCCCATTCCCTAACGGGGGAATGTGGGAGGGATTGGCCCCCAAAAACTATCGCCAGGGGGGTGGTGACAATTGTTTTAGCCACCCCCCCCCTCCCGGGGCGGGGGATTGAGTGGCAGTGACCCTAAAGTGAAAGATTGTGAAACATTACCTTGTAAAATATTTTAATTTCATAGTCAATCTAGACCGTTCATTATAAGGTCACATATCTAACGGTAGAAATTATTTTAATGGTTTTTTTCCCTAGAAGGAAACCTTATTTTATGAGGGAATTGTATTGCAATTGTGTATTATCACGAATATTGTATTCTAAGAAAGAAAACTGTGAGAAACAAAAGAGGAAGTTACAACGACTTTGTTGGAGGTTGTATCTCTTCATTTTGCTGGATAATAATAAGGACCTGGAAATTTCTCTAGTGGATGTAGCCCACACTGTGTGAACCACGTATATCTGTGTCTCTATTGTATTGTGTATCTTCAGTGTTTTATTTCCACATTTGTTTTATTTTATTTCTCTGTGATCTTGTTTTTCTAACACTCATATCATAATAAATATGCCATGGTTATATTCTCAATTATATGTGTAATGTATGCATGTGATGTGTTTAATAATATTCCTACTTATCATACATATGCAATCTATTTCTAAGAATTTCCAGCAGCCCTAATACCAAATGTTTGACAAAAATTACACTAATAAAAGAAATACTTGCATCACAAACATATGTTTTTTTTCAATCCTAGTTGGGTATATTACATGTGCTCTATGCAATCTCAAAATATCAGAAATAGAAGGAAAACTTGCATTTTCCAGGTAATTTAACCCAAATCTAACCAAGTTGTTGTTGCATGTGAATGTATAAATAGAAGTTTTTTTAAGCACAACAACAACAACCACCCTCATAATCCTTCTTAACATTAAAATGTGTTTTGCACTAGCTCACTTCATTGAAAGTTGCTTTATTATGTAAGAGGTCTTGAGTTCAAGTATTTTTTTTGTTACTTTTTGAAAAAGTTCATGCATTCATTGTAGAGTGCATTTCACTTAATTTATAAAAGTGAATCACTATAAGTAGTTTTAATATACTTTTTAGTTACTATTTTTTTAATGTAACTTTAATTTACAAAGTAACTTCATTGTAAAAGTGATTATAAAGTTAATCACTATAAGTAGCTTTAATATTCCTTTTATTTACTCTTTTTTGCATGCAACTTTAATTTACAAAGTAACTTCAGTGTAAAAGTGATTCCCACTTATTCTATAAAAGTGAGTCACTTCATAAGTAATTTATTTAAAAGTGATCTTATAGGAAAATTCAGATCAAGAGGATTATCACCATACAGACCAACTTCTACTTGCCACGTCACTCTTTGGTTACCATTTATGCCCTTTTGCAAAAGGGCTTAACTTTCACATCTGAATTCTATTTTCAGTGCCAGTTTTTTTAAACACTCGATTTTTGTGAGTGCTTTCCATACATACCATCAATTTTATCCTTTAAATCCATATTATCTACATATTTTTATATAGATTCTCCCAATGATATTTTGTTTACTGGTACCAACTACTTCTCATGTAAATTCCATACAAAGGATGTACTGAGAAGTAAATGATTCTATTGGATTGCATTGAGAAAAGAACAAGAACCCACTAATGATGAAAAGAAAGTCAAATGGGATAATAAGAGCGATGAATCACATGGAATAATCAGAATGTCCATCTCTCATAATTTAAGGTTTCACCTTCAAGGAATTTATTCCCCCCATGAATCTTGAGAAAATATTCAAGTTTTGTTTGGTAAACAAAATATTATTCGAGACCACCAGTTAGAAAATAAATTAATGACTTTCAGCCCCAATGATTTTTCTTTCATTGAAGATTACTTATCTAAGTTAAAAACACTTAGAATTTTATGTATATACTACAAACTAGATCTCATGGAATACCAATGCCTATATGTTATTCTTTCTAATCTTGGTAGTGCATATTTTTTATTTGTATCAACCTTATATGCCACCTTAGAAGCACTGGGTAGTGCCCATAAAGAACCCTCTTTTGATTCCTTTTGTGATTCTTTGATTCAAGAGAAAGATAAGCTTGTGCAACTTGCATTGATCAACACTATAGGTACATATAACAAAGCCTTAGTGGTCTAGTAGAAACATAAATACAATAATACCAAGAAGAAACATCATTTCCACAACAACAAGAAAAACAAGGGTGTCAAACCCTCTCAGCCAGCTTCTACTCCTAATGGTGAAAAAGGAGAAAAATCCAAAAGTAAGAAGACTGATAGAAATTGCAACGTTTTTGGAAAACATGGTCATGTGGAGTATAAATGTTTTAAAAATATGGAATCCTTAGAAGAAATGATGAAGAAGCACAACATCAATATTGTTTCTTCTTCTTCTTCTTCTCATGGACATGCACTTTTTGCATCCAATTTTTCCTTCAATGTAACCTCTACTTTTTCTTTTGATGAGTGGCTTATTGATTCTTGAGCATATTATCATATGGCTAAGGATAAAGCCATATTTTCTTCTCTTAATGAGTGCAACAAAAAGAAAATATTTGTTGGTGATGATAGATCTATTAGTGTTGTAGGGTCTAGAATAGCTTAGGTAGATAACGGTCATTTCAATGATGTATTATGTGTTCCACGTCTTTGTTGCAACCTTATATCAATTTATTAGATCACTCATTTAGGTGAAGGTAAAAATGTTGATTTTCACCTCACCAAGTTGTAATCAAGGATTTAAAATATCCTAAACATGTCCTAGCAACTAGAATTGTTGATGATATTACTAGGTTGTACACGTTTGAAAATTTTGGGTAATCATACTTTCCATCAATTTTTGTTTCTCATAGCGATTACTTGAGCAAACTTTAGCATGAGTAGTTTGGTCATCTAAACTATAACTCATTGCAATAAATCTGTAATAAACACATGGTGATTAGTCTTCCTCCTATGTCTTTCAAAGATGGTGTTTTTGTCGGTTGTGTTCTCGACAAACATCATCGGGACAATTTTCACAAATGTGCCTCTTGGAACACCTCGACCCCATTACATATTTTTCACAGTGATTTGTGTGGTCCATGCTCTTCTTCTTCTTTCTCTGGGTGTAAGTATTTTTTATCCTTCATTGATTATTTCTCCACATGCACTTGGATTTATTTCTTAAAACTTAAGAGTGAAGTTTTGACAAGTTTTTGGCCTACAAGGCCCTTGTAGAAAAACAATCTAGACATCAACTTCAACATTTAAGAAAAGATAATAGAGGACAATATATGAACAACGAATTTACTAGTTATTGTAGTGCATAGGAAATTCAAATGTAACATTTTGTTCCATTCACACCATAACAAAACATTGTTTTTAAGAGAAAGAATCGCACATTAAAATAAAAGGCTAATTGTATGATCCAATCTACATGATCATTCTTCATTATTGGAAAGAAGCCATTAATTGTGTAAATTACATAGTAAATATCACTCCCACAAAGTCTCTAAAAACTATAACACCAGAAGAAACATGGACTAAAATTAAGCCAAATGTAAGCCACTTCTGTGTATTTGGTAGTGTAGCATGGGCTCACATTCCTTATGAAAAAAGGAAACCATTGTATCTTAAATTCATTTTTGTTGGATATTCTAAAGATGTCAAAGGTTATATATTTCTTCAACCTCATTATAATAAAACTATTATTATAAGAGATGTTAAATTTGTTGAAAATATCTTGTCCTACAAGCCTAATTTGACATTAGTGCCATGTTCATCCTACAGGCCATCTTGAACAATTGTGCCATATTTTGTTCCTATTCTAGTTTCTTCTTCTTCAGATGATGATGGTGAGGATGAAAATACACCTTCTCACCTTCCTCCGGATGAGCCCATTAAACGTGAACCCACACTAGCACCACCGCTTATCAGATGGCTCCATTCAACTTGAGAAGCAACTAGTGATCTTGTCGGTGATCCTTCATATCAACGTCGCACATGTTCATAGTTCTAGTGACCATCTTCTCTTTTAGCTCAAGTTTCAAAGATTCATGATCCAAACACATTTGTAAAATCTTTAGGTTATCCATATTGGGACGATACTTGGGATACTATACCTCTTCTGAAAGGAAGAAAAAATTTCATATGTTAATGAGTGTATAGAACTAAGTATGCATCATCTGGAATTGTTGAAAGAAACAAGGCTCAGTTGGTTTCCAAGGGTTATCTCAAGTTGAAGGAATTGACTATAATGAAACATTTTCCCCTATAGCCAAAATGAATTCCATCCACTTTATTATATCCTTTTTTGCCTCACATAAATGGGAGGTCCATGAGATGGATGTTAAATATGTCTTATTGCATGGGGAATTGCAAGAATAAATCTACATGAAAAAACCTCTTGGATATGTCTAGAATGAATCTAGCCTTGTTTTTCGCCTTAAGAAATATATTTATGGTATTAGGAAATCTCCTCAAGCTTGGTATGCCAAAATGGACAACTTTCTTTTTGACACTGACTTTTATAAATGTAATTTTGACCCTAATTTCAATACCAAGAAAGTAGGAATCCGTCTCATAATACTTGTTGTTTATGTTGATGAACTTATCCTCACTGGTAGTGACCATAAACTTTTAACCCACGGGAAATTTAGTCTTAAAAATAAATTTAAAATGACAAACTTAGGCTATTTGGATTATTTCCTTAGCTTCCAAGTATTGCAAACCAAGGAAGGAATATTTGTTTCCCGGTCTAAGTATGCTTGTGACATTCTTGGCCACTTTCACATGGATGATTCTAAACCATCCCCTTCTCCCTTCGAGTCCAGAGTCAAAATTTTTGTCACTTGTACTTCTCCCAAAGTTGATGCCATTTTGTACCATCAATTAGTTGGTATCCTCTTATATTTGACTCATATCCATCTTGATATTTCCTTTGTTGTTGGTCTTGTTTCCTAGTATATGCAAACACCCCATGAAATCCATTGGTAAAAATAAAAAAGGAAACTTTGGTATATTCATGGTAAAGTTTAGTTTGGGATAGATTATAGTTCAGGGGGGACTTCTTTGTTGGCTGGTTTCACTGATTCGTATTGGGCCGGTGACCCTGGTGATCAAAATTTTACTACAGGTTATGTTTTCAGCCTTGGCTCTGGAGTTGTCACTTGGGATTGTAAGAAAAAAAAGGAAATTTCTCTTTCTTTAGCAGAAGTATACTACTGAGGAATGATTAATGCAATTCAAGAACCCTCATGTCTTTGATAGATACTTTCATAGCTTGGATTCTAGAAGCAGCATCCGAACAACCTCTAGTGCGACAATAAAAGTGCCATCAATATCTCCAAGGATCCAATTCAACATCAACACATCAAACACATAGTTATACACATGCACTTAATCAAAAATATCATTCATGATCAAGTTATTGAAGTGCTCTTTTTCCCTATAGAAGATCAAGTTGCAAAAATTTCCACAAAGTCTCTTACAAAAGTGAAGTTTTCCAAACTTCGATCTATATTAGGAATTCAAGAAGTTGCAATTAAGGGGGATAGTCTGTAATTGTTCCTTCCTTCTCCTATTGTGTCACCTTTGTAAATCCTTCAATCATATCCCAAGTTATTCTTAAGGGAAGATGTTAGGATATTTAAACTCTTAAGAGTTAGTTAAGATAAACTTGGTAGAATGTGTTGTTAGGTTAAAGTGTGTTTCTTAGTGTGTTTATTTAATATGCATTTGTAATATCAAGGTAATGATATTTTTATAACATGGAGTGATTTGATGGATCATATTCTCTTGAATCTTAACGACTACATTGATCCATGGCTTAGCACTTGATTGGTCCATGATATCTATTTCAAGAGAATTGAGGGTCATTTTTTGATGATCGATTTTGATAAACTCTTTGTAATATTTTCAATTTTGAATTAATAAATTTCCTCAAGTGGCCACGTTGGTTGGGGCCATGGTTGTTTCCCCATATGGTTTTTACCATGTAAAAACATTGGTGTGTTTATATTTGATTTGGTTATGTGAGTTCTTACTAAAGGTGTCTATCCCCTTTTAGAATAAATGTGTTTTTGAATAGGTGGTGGTGGTTAATGTGACTTGAGACTAAATTTGATATATTGACCAGAGCATTTTAGGAATTGTCCAACTCTATATTTCGCTATGAATCCTAGAGTTTGAAGCAATTTTGGAAAGCCTCTTGTCTTCCATGTTGGTTTTTTATGAGGATAGGATATGGTGTTTTGTCCTTAATTTTGAGGTTATAAGTTATTTTTTTTTTTTAATTAATCTATATTTCTCCACAATTATCTAGAGATATTGTAGCCCCAAACTTCATAACCATATACAATAACAAGAGTGACGAGAGCTTTTGTTAGTGAAAATCTATATCAAGGGTGAGAAGATATGCAAACTTTATGGTTTCTACAAAGTTACAGACAAATGGGGTTAGAAAAATAAAAACCCTAGATTTCCATAAATATATTTATCCTAAGATCCATACTATTCATTGAAAGTAAAAAAAACGCAATAGAAAATGAACATGAAAAACAATAAAATAAAAGAATAAATTGAATTTTCATTTCCCAAATGGAAAGATCTCACATAAAACACCTATGGAGAAATATATGAATACTTTGATCCTTTGGTGGCCTGTCCTTTGGAGGGTTCTTTTCTTCCCTAGTTGTTTTCCTTTGGTTGTTACTCTCCTTCTTAGGCTATATATGGTTGTTGTAGTGATGGCCTCCTTCAGAAACTAGGGTTTCAAATGAGAAAGTTGCAAACTAGGGAAAATTCTATAATGAGATGGATGAGAGAAAAATGTGAGATGAGAGAGTGAAAATTAGGGATATTGTGAAATGGGGTGAGGCCCCTCATTTTATAGGGAAAATATGATATTTTATCATATTTTTTTATTTTTTTGAAATTAAAATTAGGATGGAAAGTCATAAAAATGGTTTATGACTTAATTAATTAAAATTAACTTTAGAAAGAGGTTTTAAAACTTAATTAATGGAATTATTACATGAAAGGGGATTTTTTAAAGAATTTGGAGAGGAATTAGCTTTAGGAAAGTGTTGAAATTACTAATACAACTGAGAGGGGGGGGGGGGGGAA
>ML776757.1:469446-533558 GCA_009831015.1 Picea engelmannii | reverse complement strand
GGAGGACCCTCATATGTCATCTAGAAGCCCCAAAAGGTCAAAGTAATCAAAGTGGTTTAAGAGATTTTAAAAGGTAAATAATAAAGTGAAGTGATGAGTGTATTACAATTCAAAGTGAATACAAAATAAATTATTTCAATAATGATTTTAATGGAGAAATTAGAAGTGGACCCAACCCTAAAATAAGGAAAGTGGGGCCAAGTGACCTAGAAGATGTTTTTAAGGCAGCTACTTAGAGAGTATAAATAAGAGGAAAGGCTCTCTCACTTCAATCACACTTGAGAATATTGAATATATATAGGTGTATGAGGATTAGAAATTATATCTAAGCCGATATTCTAAGGAAAGTGAAGAAAAGAAGGCCGAAATGCAAGGAAGGATAAATTCTTTTGATGGTGCTTTCTAAGGTATGTTATTTTCAGGTCATCTCACCATTTTCTCTATAACTTTTTTTCCATAATGATTCCAATCCTGAAATTGCTATGCAAGTGAGAAAACATATCCAAGTATATGTGGTTAACAAGTCAGATTTTGGGTCGTTGTATTTTGGGAGTTAAACTCTGTGGAAAATAGAGTTTGTGGCCAGTCCTGAAACGAGTCAAAATCAGGTGTTTCGGGTAAAAACGTCATAACTTATTCATAACAGATCCAAATTTAGTGAGACAATTTTTTTTGGTTAGGGTACTATCCATAGTATTCTTTGTAACAGTTTCAGATCAGTTCATCAAATATTTTGTGCGGGGCACGCTCTACAAGGTCTCTCTCTAGAATAAGCCAGAATTCAGTAAGGTATGTCATTTTTGCTATAACTCCTTTTCTGAGAGGTTCCAAGTAGTGCCACTTGGAGGAATTTCATAAAACACAATGAAGAACATTGTGTATCATTTTTGGATCTTTATACATTACAGGTTCAAAGTTATGATTACTTCAAGTTAGGGTTGTTGACTAATCCAAAACTAGGCATGTGAGACTAAAGAAAAGTTTGATGAAAATGCTAGTCTCTTGTTTTTAAAGTTAAGGAAGGTTTGTAGGAATGTGATCATATAAACCATGTCTATTATAGATCTACAAATCAGATTTGGATAATGAAATTGATGAGGGCTTTTGGTTGAGGTACATGTTGAGTACATGGTTGAGACAGTAGTTGATGAGTTGGCACATACATGAGGTGTATAGTTGATGATGTTGGTACACATTGATGAGTCATAGATGATGAGTAGTTGACACATGATTGGTACATACTTCATACATGGTTGGATACACTTATTTATAGTACAAGTTGATTACAAGATTGTGCATGGTTGATGCACTTGTTTATGGTACAGGTTGATTACAGGTTGGTGCATGGTTGATGTACTTGTTTATGGTACAGGTTGATTACAGGTTGGTGCATGGTTGATTCACTTGTTTATGGTACAGGTTGATTACAGGTTGATGCATGGTTGATGCATGGTTCAGATTTATTGGTACAGGTTTACAGTGGGATATCTCACAGTGATAGTGTGACAGTGGTTCCATCATTCTATTTCTACTTCAGGGTGGCAGGACGAGGCAAGGACAGGTGGTTGTAGCCACCTTCTGGTTGTAGCTGAAGAACATAGGGGGTTGTAGCCTCCTTCTAGTTGTAGCTAGAGAATTGGGGAGTTGGAGCTTCCCTCAGGTTGTAGCCTGAGAAACTAGGGGGTTGGAGCCTCCTTCTANTCTAGTTGCAGCTGGAAAACAAAGGAAGTTGGTGCTTCCAATGAATGTAATTCTTCAAGACATATAAGAAAAATCATTCTGTGGTTTTCTCCCGATTTGGGTTTCCACGTAAAACACTGGTGTACTGTGTATTTGTATGATTGTTAATTTGTTCATTGCTTATTTACTCTACAGTTATTGGATAATAATGCTTCATTGATATAGCACTTGGATTATATGGTTAAAAGGGACTAAATGTCTCGATTACTGATTCACCCCCCCTCTCAGTAATCCAACAGAATCATCTTTGATCTTTGTGTTTTCACTGCATATGTCTTCAGTCAATAATTTTAAGTGAAAATAGTTTAGTGATAACAAATCGGATTTATTGTTAGATTGTTAGGAAGGAATTTTTATATCTAAAAAGTATCCACACAGAGTTTCATGTGAAAATTGACACATACCATTAGGGAATTCAAAACTTCCATAATGAACTAACGTCAGAAGTTGGCCTTCCCTTATAGGCTATGAAATTGGTGTAGATTGTGAGGGGAAGGGAGTTCGTAAATGGCCTAAACCTTATGGGTATCAATAGTGATGTTGAATTTGGAGACAATTTATCAAAAAATATAGCCTACAAGCATGCAAAAGACAAACTTGAAGGGATTCAACCTGTTAGTACCAAAAGTCACCTCTGGATTGTGGAATATGTAAGCCCAGTACCCATCAATTTGTATGTCACAATGAATAAATTTAATGGTGGTCTAATGGACACAGTCTCAATATTATATCGCTTTAACTCAGAAAACTGGGTTGGCATACCTAGACAAGTGAGGTCTTAGTCTAACTTCAGTCAGTGATTTACTGCATAGTGGTGAGCAGGGGGGAGAACCTAAAGAAGACGAAGTGGTCTGTTGTGTACGTTTGGTATTTCAACAGCCAAAGGAGAAGAGAACTCAAAGAAAATATCTTCTTGGCTCAGAGCTATAGGGAACTAAATGAAATTATCATGAACTAAAATCAATCATACATCAAAATTCAATGGTAATCACCCAATTGGATCATCCATTCTCGGGTCATTCAGTGTTGGAAGGAAATAAACACAGGGAACTAATTAAAACTGACAACGGTGTCACTGTGATCAAACATACATCACACAAACACAACTATCCTGTACTGGATCTTCCATGCCCAAGTGTTCTAATACAACTGTTACAAAGAGATGAAAAGGAAACTGACTTTCATTAGACAAGAAGTCTCAAATACATAACATAACCAGAGAACCAGAGGATTTTACTAAAGCTTTACAATCAGGATCTCTGCTCAACCATCGACACTTACAAAATATAAAACATGAGTATATGTACTCAGAACTGCTAACGTCCCCCAGGGATGCAATTGGACCCCTGCATTCAAAGCTTTGTGTTTCTTATCCTTCTGTCAGACTGCACAGGCTTTCCTTTGTCAAACACAAATCTAAGATAGTATGGGTTTTGCAGAAAAATTTCATGACAGGGTGACCTTGGGCTGGCAAACTACCTCCACAACTGGTGCTTCCATGCTTCCTATTTATGGTTGAAACGAGGTTTCATCCACCTTCTTCGGCTTCATTAACTTCCCTTCTTGGGATCAAGATGAGCCCAAATGCCCATAAATGCTCTTAGGTAGCGCTCTTGACTTACTGAGTTAAACTTGGCACCTTAAAACCATGTTGCCTTCCTTTATTGTTAATACAAACACTCTTGACCCCTTTGGTGTGGCTCTTTTCAACCACCCCATGTGATTGCAGACCGTGACCTCACACTTGTCTCACATGATGTTTCAGGGTTTCTCATTTTGGGAGTTTTCACCCCATCTTGGCTTCAATATTGCGAATCCATCAATCGCGAAACGGTCGCTGAGATCAGTGGTCAGACTCGCTTCAAAATAGATGGCCACGATCGTTCCCTTGACAATACAAAATGCTAACTATGCGACGAGTGCCAGCTCCTTTTCCCAGACATGCTTCCTTTGTGACCGGGCGCTAGGACCATGGGCCCAATTTCTGGGAGATTTCACAATTTCGTGTTCCGAGAGAAAGAGATGTTGCTCCTGGGAAACCTCTGATTCACGAAATTGGGATTTCACATTTTAGGGCTTTGGGATATGGGTGCACTTGTCGACGAGAAACCCGAACTCGCGATTCTCAAAATCGTCGAAGTAAAATCAACGGCCCTTTGCCTCTCACAAATGGATGACCTAGATCTTCCCCTTCACAAATCAGGATTTCGTGATCCTTGATAATAATCTCTCAACATTTGAAATCCTGATCTCGTGCTCTCTTGATTCCATATAAGACCGCTCTTAGTGTTGCGACCTGCAATAATGAAGACTTTGACGGCATGGCTAGGACTTGGGAAAAAATAAAGACTCAGTAATAGATGAAAAATGAGAAGTAATCGGCCATAGGGGGAACAAAAAATCTCGGGGCCAATATCTCTCAGGAAAAATTCAACAAGGAAAACCAGTCGACCAAAGGATGAAAGAAAACAACAAAGGAAAATATACGTCCGGAGGATAAATCTATGATCGGGTCTGCACAAAAAGGTGGGAAAAGACAGGAAAAATCACATACCTAGGCCAAAATGACAATCCATCAGAACATGACAAGATTAATCGCTAACATTTGGCTCCATGGGGGATGGCATGCTCCGTGCAAGCTGCCAAGAACGCGTAGCTCCAGTGCCTTTCTTTGGGTTATGGAGTCTCCTATTTAAAACAAGAATAAACATAAAACAGGAATGATATTTACAATGGTGAGACGTCTACTATGAATTTTAAACAAAAAACCTTTTCAAGAAGTGCCCATTTATAGGGCCAGCAAAAACTTCACCACCCTCCAGATTTTGCAACCTATAAGTATTATTGGGAAATGCCTTAGAAATCTTAAAGGGTATGATTCAAAGGTCCTCAAATGTACCATGCTTTCTCTTGTCTTGTCTGGTTGCATCCCATTTGAGCACGAGCTCTCCCAGTTGGAAATCCTCTTTTCTGCTCTCCCTGTCAAAGGCCTGCTTGATTTTATGCTGATGGTCATGTGCTATGTCCATCACTTGATCTCTAGTCTATTGTAATTCTATCAGTCGATGAATCCTCCTGATCATATCATCGGGCTCTTCCTGTCAAAGTCTTGGAAGAACTTTTCTACTGGCAAGGCGAGCTGAGAGGGAAAAATTGCTTCAGTCCCATATACAAGATGGAAAGGAGAGATGCCCAGGGACCATTTAGTTGTCACTCTATCATCCCACAAATGAAATTTGAGCTTTGAATCCCATGCTTTCTTGTTTTCCTCTAACAATATTTTGATGATTTTGATCACGCTTTTGTTAGAGGACTCTGCTAATCCATTGCCTTGTGGATAGTAGCGGGTAGAGTGGATCAACGCAATTCTGAACTACTCACAGAATCAGATCAATGGTTTAGCTTTGAAAGATGCAACAGTATCGGTGACAATTTTGCTCGAAAAGCCAAACCTTGCTATGATATCCTCCAGGAAGCTGATGATTACCTTGTGGGACATGCTCCTTGTGGGGATAGTGTTAGATTTGTTTAGCTCAGGAGGTACTCTGCATGTTTTGTCTTGTATGCGGATGTTACCTTAATATTTTCACTACCAAGCACTTGACTTTGTAATATTTTTTATAAAGTTGTTTTAAGTGGTTCTTTTAGTAAAGTGACTTTTTAATAAAGTGTACCTTCTATTTTTAAAGTGACTTTATTTTCATAAAGCACTTATGTAATAAAGTGAAATTCACTTTAATTTTAAATGAGACATTTTGGAGGGAATGGATCATGACCCTTGATCTTGAAAAAGGCAAGATCTAATATTGGCCTTTGGATCTAGGGTTGGGAAGGTGAAAATACACTTTTGGGGGAAAAAGTCATTTTCATATTAGGGTAGTGTGTAAGACATGTTGTGAAGACATCGGGAGGATGTTGAGAGAACATCGGGAAGAGAGTTAGAGATATTTTATAAGCATGCTTGAGAGAGGAAAGTGAGAAACGTAGAGGGAACGTTTTTAGAGGAAAGTGGGCATGATTCCCGAGAAAAAACAATCTATGAATTTTTGGCCGAAATATTTTTCTGCTATGGGAGGTTGTACTATATGGATCCATACAGTCCGTACGGATTTGGCATAGAAATCAAGAAATTTCGGGCATGGATTTATATTTTTTGTTCATTGTTTTTGGGTCGTACGAAACAGTCTGTATAGCTGACTATGGGCACGAAAAATGAGGCAGAAGAGGCTGGACAGCGGTACGGTTTTGGCATGAAAAACAAGGCATATTTCTGTGGGACAGATTTGGTGCTGTGAGGTATTTTCCTTGGATATAAATGTAGATTTGTTGTTTTTTTGTACTTTCCTGAAGCATAATAATAATATCTCTTTCTCTCTCATTGGGTTTCCCCACACTGGGGTTTTCCTTGGCATTTGCCTAAATTTCTGAGTGTTATTGGGTTGTTGTCCATTGTGTTTTTCCGCTGCATATTTTTTCTTAGCAATGTGTATTTATGCTTATGGAAATTTCTGAATGTGGGTTTTTGCATTTATGAAGTTTATGAAGACAATTATCTCTATGTTGCTAAGTGTTTGACAAAATTTTAGTTTGTTCATTGTAGTCATTAAAAATATACATGGTATTAGAGCTTGTGCTCTGAAGTTCAGTGGGCAACATTTGACACTTGGAACAACAAGTAATTTGTTGTTTTATTTGCTTGAAGAAGGCAAAAAAGGTTCTTTGTCAGGTGGACAAAGATGAAAAGAATGTTTCTCTTGTGGTAAAGGGAAAGAAGAAGGACATGATCAAGATGATATGCCTTGCATGTCAAAGACTAGCCACTACGCTAGTTAGTGTCTGAACAAGAAGGAGAAGAAGCCGAAACTAGAGGTGTCAACATCAGCAAAGATTGCAGAGTTTGTTGAGAGACACGAGAGGGAGTTTTCTCTCATGACTGGTCCCTTGGATAGTGGTTGCCTAGTGTTTGAGGACATTGAAGTCTAGTTCGTGGACAGTGGAGCTTCTCGGCATATGAAAAGGATGAGGTTAGTGTTCTTGATTCTTTCAGAAACAGACTCAGACTGTTGTGTGGGTGTTGGTATCGGCCCACAACTTGCAGTGAACGGGGTTGGAAGTGTTAGATTCCAACTAGATTCAGGAGGCTTTCTAGAGGTTTCTAGAGTATTGTATGTTCCATAGATGATGGTTAACTTACTCTTAGTGTCATCTCTAGAGGTTGATATATTTGGAGTGGCATTCTATTGTGGCCGGGTATGGGAGATACTCCAGACACAACAGTGATGCTTGGTGTCAGGTATGAGAGGTTGTACAGGTGGTTGGGTAGACCTGTGTTGGGGTCCAGTGGATTTCTGGACTTAGATTCTATGTTGGAGAGTTGGTAGGTAGAACGGGAGAGAGAGTTGATGCATGGCACTCAGTCTTCTTCTAGGACTCTCAAGGGACTCAAAAGACATGAGTCGACACAGTTGGATGCTCAGGAGAGTGTGCAATCTCCTAGGAGCATGTCTTCAGTTCGTGGTACAACGGAGATAGCAGAAGAGGATTCTAGTGCAGTGGGAGTAATGGCTTCATGTTCATAGGGAGAAGAGACTTCTAGTACAGAGGGAGCAGCTATGACAGCTAATGATATGGAGACAGATTCTGGTGGTGATACCAGAAGTACCTCCCTCGCTAAGAGGGAGTGTTAGATTTTTTTAGCTCGAGAGGTACTCTGCACGTTTTGTCTTGTATGTGGATATTACCTTAATATTTGCACTACCAAGCACTTGACTTTGTAATAGTTTTTATAAAGTTTTTTTAAGTGGTTCTTTTAGTAAAGTGACTTTTTAATAAAGTGTACCTTTTATTTTTAAAATGACTTTATTTTCATAAAGAACTTATGTAATAAAGTGAAATTCACTTTAATTTTAAATGAGACATTTTGGAGGGAATGGATCATGACCCTTGATCTTGAAAAAGGAAAGATCTAATCTTGGCCTTTGGATCTAGGTTTGGGAAGGTGAAAAGACACTTTTGGGGGAAAAAATCATTTTCAGATTATAAAAGAATGCATTGGGTAGTGTGCAAGACATGTTGTGAAGACATCGAGAGGATGTTGAGAGCCCATCGGGAGGAGAGTTAGATATATTTTCTGAGTATGCTTGAGAGAGGAAAGTGAGAAGCAAATAGGGAACATTTTTTTAGGAAAGTGGGCACGATTCTCGAGAAAAAAAATTCTGTGATTTTTTGGCCAAAATATTTTTCTGTTGTGGGAGGCCGTACTGTATGGATTCGTGTAGTCTGTACAGTTGTACGGATTTGGCATGGAAATCGAGAAATTTTGGGCATGGATTTCTGTTTTTTGTTCACTATTTTTGGACCGTATGGAACAGTCCGTACAGCTGATTGTGGGCATGGAAAACAAGGTGGAAGAGGCCGAGCATTGGTACGGTTTTGGCACGAAAAATGAGGAAGATTTCTGTGGGATATTTTTGGTGCTGTGAGGTATTTTCCTTGGTTGGAAATGTAGGTTTTTTGTTGTTTTGTACTTTCCTGAAGAATAATAATAAGATCTCTCTCTCTCTCTCTCTCTCTCTCTCTCTCTCTTGTTGGGTTTCCCCACATTGGGGTTTTCCCTAGCATTTGCCTAAATTTCAGAGTGTTATTGGGTTGTTGTCCAATGTGTTTTTCCACTGCATATTTTTCCTTAGCAATGTGTATTTATTTTTATCGAAATTTTTGAATGTGGGTTTTTTCATTTATGAATTTTATGAAGACAATTATCTCTATGTTGCTAAGTGTTTGACAGAATTTCAGTTTGCTGATTTTAGTCATTAAAAATCTACAGATAGCTTCTATCCACTTGGTAAAATAATTTGTCACCGTCAGGATCCATATATGCTAACCGCTAGATGTAGGATGAATCTCCCCAATGCATTCTAGGCCCCACTATTGGAAGGGCCCTAAAGAAATCACAGGTTTCAATGGCAGGGGATTTAGTTGTTTCTTTCCTGAGAATTTCTAACATTTAGCGCAGGCTTTGACTTTTGTGCAAACATCAGTGAACAGAGTGGGCCAGAAATAACTAGCCCTGAGAATATTATGAGCCATTGTTTTCCAGAAGTGATGCCCCCCACATGAACTATCATGAAAGTCCGACATAATCCTTTGTGCTTCATGTGGGTCTAAACATCTCAGAAGTACCCCGGGGGGGTATTTCCAATATAAATTTTAACCAACAGGGCAATATTTAATGGATTTGATCTTTAAAGATATTTCCTTGTTCCTTTGCATGCCATCAGGGGGCCCCAACTCTTGTAGAAAATATATGACATCCTTGTACCAAGGGAATCTTACCCCCAAGGCTTTGGAATTAGATTCATCTAGTAGTCTAGATAAACCTTGACCTTTAATCAATTTGGTGGGCTTTATCTCCAGGTCAAATTCGATGATTTTGGTGATCCATCGGCTCCTCCTTCCATCTATGTCCGGCTGAATTACAATTTCCTTCACGACAGTTGAAGGGACATATGCAATGATTTTTTACTGTAGGACATAGACTCTGAAAGCCTTGAGAGATTTAACCAAAGTGTATGCCTTCTTTTCCATCATGTCATATTTTACCTCAGCATCTCTCAATGCCCAACTGAAAAAGGATATGGGTTGCTCCAACCCTTCAACATTCCTCTGTAACAGAACAACCGCTACAGTGTCAAATGAAGCAAATGAGAAAATAAAGAAATCCTTTGAGTAATCGGGATTGATAAGCACGAGTGCCTCAATCAATGCCTTCTTTATTAGATCAAAGGAATTTCTAAACTCAATAGTCCATTTAACTTCATTTACCTTTCTCAACATGGATATTATAAGCTTTTCCATCTCAGAAAAATTGGAAACAAACCTCCTCAGAAAATTAACTTTTTCCAGGAAAGATTGGACTTATTTCTTAGATATTGGGAGTGACAAGGTTTGAATTGATTCAACTCGGTTGGGATCAATCTTGACTCCTTCGACTGATACTATGTGGCCCAACATCTTTCCCTTCTTCATGGAAAACAAATATTTTTGTGGATTTAAGGAGAGACCAAACTTTCTTTATTTGAGGAACACCCTTCTCAAATGCTCACAGTGCTTTCTGTCAGACCTAGAGAAAATTGTAATGTCATCCAGATAGATGACCACGAACTTGTCCCTTTCTCCAATGAAATCTATATCCATGGCTCACTGAAAGGTCACCCCTGCTTTCATCAATCCAAAGGGCATGTTGGCATACATGAACGTACCCCAAGGAGTGGTGAAGGTCATTTTTTCTCTATCCTCAGGAAGGACCGAGATACGATTGTAGCCCTAAAATCCATCAATCATGGATATCCTTGATGCACTAGTTACCCTTTGTAATATGTGTTCCATCTTCGGCAAGGGGTAGTTGTGTTTCTTTGAGCTCCTATTTAGGTTTCTGAAATCGACACAAAGTGTGATTTCCCCACTCTTCTTCCTTACTAGGACCAGGTTGGCCACCCACTCTGAATATCTCAAGGGTACGATGATTTGGGCATCCAGTAGATTCTTTACCTCTCTTTCGATAATAGGCAGCAGCATAGGGTTTATTTATCTTGATTTCTACCTAAATGGTTTGGCCACCTCTTTCAGTGGAATCTTATGTTCAATGAAAGTTGTGTCATATGTTATGAGGTCTTCATAGGTCCAATCAAATACATCAGGAAATGCCTTTAATAACTCATCATAATCGACCCTCTTCTTTCCTATCAAGCTACTTGACAATTTGACAAACTTTGGCTCCTTCTCTGTGCCAATGTTGCACTCTGTTGCATCTGCATAATCATTTGTGATTTTACCCTTCGCTGCCACATAATTTTTGTCAAATAATATTTCCAAAGGAACCAGTCCTTTTGGAATGTGATTGCTGGGAAACTGAACAATATGATGGTCAACAATTTTGTTCAGAAACGCACCAGTGTGAGGATTTATTTCGGGATCAGGATCTTGATCAATATGTAATGTTGAAAACTCATCAACAGTCTCCAGGAATATTTTGATTTCAGTATCATATTCAAACACTTTCCAATGCTTGACATTATCAGGTATAGAGGGTCTATATCTCACTTCTACATCATACTTGAGTTTAGGTGGCAGAGGAACTCTAAAATTGCTTGTTGAAACAACCAGAGAATCATCCACATTGTTTTCTCCTCTTGGAATAAATGATATGTTCAAAGCTAGGAAAAAACTGTCAATGAGGTCCCATATTTCATTTTTGTAACTCCTAAGACGAGGGTGTTTGGCCTGATAAATGTTTCTGATCTGCTGGATAATCAGTTCAACGTCTCCAAACATAGATATCTCTTCAATCCCCATGTTTTTTGTATCCCTTAAGCCCAAAACAAGAGCTTCATACTCTGCCACATTATTGGTAGCTTCAAATTCTAATTTGTAAGACAGAGATGTGGTTTCCTAAGCAGGGGAAACAAAAAATACCCCAACACCAGCACCTTCTTTAGAAGAATCTCCATCAAAGAACATTTTCGAAACAAAGGTAATTAGAGGAGAATATTCACAGAGAGAAATGGGATTTCTTATTTCAAGAGGGGGCTCAAGAGCGTCAGTGAGCTGCAACAAACTGAAACCCAAATCAATATCAAAGGCAAATATAGGATGATTGGTAGGATTGTCTTCATCACTGATAATGTAGGCCAATTGATATTCTCTATACAGTCTCCTATGCTCTCCTCCAAAGAATGGAATGGTAGCATATGTGAGGTCCATCTACAAGTTTCCCCCAAGTAGTTTTATCCAAGATCTTGACAACAACATGCCAAACTTGGGAGGAACATCAACCACCATGATATCCATGACCACACTTTTCATGGGAAAGAGAAACAAGGTTACCACTAGATATTTGATGACCCCAAGACATTGCACTCTCCTCAAGTCAAAATAATACAAATCATGATAAGCCTTTGTAACTTCTGGTCCTAATTCTTCCATGGTAGTTTTGGGCATGAGATTATGGGAAGCCCCTGAATCCATTAGAAAATTGTGCAACACCTTGTCATGTATGTTCAGGGATGTGTAGAAGGGAGGGGATGAATCATCTATGTCTTCTACCATAGGACCTAATATGAATGCAGGATTTTCTTCTTGGAGGTTTATTGAGTCTGTGGAATGACAGGGTGGTTCGGGCTGCAACAGCTTAGAGAGGGACCTTTTGAAGTCTTTGTGCTTGACTAGCTTTGCCAGGGGGACAGGGATTCTAATCTTCTGAATTTCATGCTCAAAGCTAAAGGAGGAAGGGGGTTTCAAAATTTCTCTCACCTCTGGGACAGGGTCTTTGGCTATTGGTGAGGGATTTTGAGCTTTATTTTCCTTAATGGTATTCATTGCATGCCTAGTAGGCTTCTCTGATCTGGGATACTGAGCAGGGATGTCAAACTCTTCTATTTTCCTCTTGAACTGGAGGTTGTATTTGTTGGGACTGGTATTGGCCTTTTGTCCCTTACTTAGCTCATTTATTTGAATATTCAAGAGGGATTCCTCGTATGTGTATTGAGTCAAATGGGGGAATGGGGAGGTGTCTCCAATAAAGTGAATTTTAGGGTCAAGCTCCTCTTCTTCCCTTTCCTCATCAATAACAAGGTTATTTTGAAGGGGAGTCTGGATTTTCTTATTGCTTCTATCTTTTTCCCTCTTCTCCCTTGGAATAATCCGAGGAGCATCGTTATTCGGCCTCCTGAAGATTCCTCTGTTATCAGTATTTGGGACATTCTTATAACCTTTCTTCCCTTTGAATTTCATCTTCTCCATTTCTGGAGACATGGACTTCACCATCTTGGTTAATTCATCTACTTGAGGGTAGGATGCAGAAGAACCAGAGGTTGAGGCCTGTTCCTTTTCCTCTGTCTCTGTCGTGTTTGCTCCTAAGTCTTTCAACTTCCAATACATTGGATTCTACTTCCAAGGCTCCATATTGCATATGAGACAGGGAAGTAGCTCTTCTTTCCCTAAGAAGGAGGCATAAATCGGGTTCAAAATCACTAGCATAAGTGATTTTGGCAGAGGCTTATGTAGGCTTTATCTCAGTAGGGATCTTATTGTACTTCTTGTTGAATCTTTTGGAGAAATCAGAAACAGATTCTCCCTATTTTCTCTTCAGGGACCCAAACTCTGTGATATAATACAAAAAGTATTTTTTACCCCCCCACTGTCTCAAGAATGCATCATCTAGAGCCTCGATACTAGCAATAGATTTAGGGGTTAATCCCCTAAACCACTCCATAACCTCGCCATCAAGGCTCTGGACAAAGACTCTCATCCAAACGTCTTCATTTTCAATATTTAGATTGTCTGCATAATTGTAGAAGGCAACAAGGTGCTCTTCGACAATTATGTCCTCCTCTCTAGTGAACTTAGGCATGTATTTTAGGAAATATCCAGTAGGGATGACATTCATTAGTTGAGGTAGGACTAGAGGGGCATATCTTGCAGCCACTATGGTATCCATTCTGTTTCCAGGGGGATTAGCACCTGCCATAGGGATATAAGGTGGAGGATAATTAGGAGGAGAAGGGGCTCGAACTGGGGAGACTGGGACTGAGCCTCTGGGAGGAAAGGGAAGCACCAAAGGATTCTAAGAAAAGGCTGAAGGGCCTGAAGGAAAAGAGGTTTCTCCATCTGTAGCAGAAACAATAGGATGAGGAGTGGTAAAGCCCGGGGTGGGAAAATATTCAGATGCGCTGGGTCTAAACCATAGTACAATTTCAAGAGAGAGAGGAGTGACAAGGGTTTCTCTCTCCAATCCCAGACCAGGAGGGGAAAACTCAATAGGAACACTCCCAAAATTTAAATTTCGAGAAACTCGAACAGAAGGTATAACAAGGGAATGAGAAGCAGAAATTGGAGTTTCTAAAGGACAGTGGAAATTATCAAAAATACCTAGTTCAATAGTATAAGTACCTTATCTAAGGGCCTTTCCCTTTCTGAATATTTTCTCTGGGTCAACTTCAGGTGTTGCTAAAGGCAACTATGGAGTAGAACCCATGTGTTTGCTTCTAGAAGTCGTAGCTAAAACAGTGGAGTCGTCGGTGGATCTGCCTCAATGGAGTTACCACAGTGGAGTTGCCAGCTGCACAATTGCAATCTTTAATGTACTAAGTTCTGATGCACCTTTAGAACTAGTAGTCTTTGTCATTCAATCCCAGGGAAAATTTTCAATTTCGTCCCCTGCAATGACGCCAGAAATGTTCGCACCAGAAGTGACCTATGGATTGTGGCAGAGGTAAGCCCAGTACCCATCAGTTTGTATGTCACAATAAATAAATTTAAGGGTGGTATAATGGACACAGTCTCAACATTATATTGCTTTAACTCAGAAAACTGGGTTGGCATACCTAGACAAGTGAGGTCTTAGTCTAACTTTAGTTAGTGATTTTTTGCATAGTGGTGAGTAGGGGGGAGAACCTAAAGAAGATGAAGTGGTATGTTGTGGACGTCTGGTCTTTCGGCAGCCAAAGGAGAAGAGAACTCAAAGACAATATCTTCTTGGCTCAGAGCTACAGGGAACTAAATGAAATTATCATGAACTAAAATCAATCATACATCGCAATTAAATGGTAACTGCCCTACTGGATCATCCTTTCCCTGGTCATTTAGCGTTGGAAGGAAAGAAACACAGGGAATTGATTAAAACCAAAAGCATTGTCATTGTGATCAAACATACATCACACAAACACAACTGTCCTCGACTGGATCTTCCATGCCCGAGTATTCTAATACGACCATTACAAAGAGATGAAAATGAAACTGACTTTCATTAGACAAGAAGTCTCAAATACATAACATAACCAGAGAACCAAAGTATTTTACTAAATCTTTACAATCGAGAGCTCTGCTAAACCATCGACACTTACAAAATATAAAACATGAGTATATATACTCAGAACTGCTAATGTCCCCCAGGGATGAAATTAGACCCATGCATTCAAAGCTTTGCATTTCTTCTTCATCTATCAAACTGCACGGGCTTTCCTTTGTCAGACAAAAATCTAAGATAGTATGGGTTTTGCAAGAAAATTTCATGACAAGGTGACCTTGGGCTAACAGCCCGCCTCCACGACCGGTGCTTCCATGCTTCCTATTTATGGTTGAAACGAGGTTTCAACCACCTTCTTTGGCTTCATTAACTTCCCTTATTGGGATCGGGATGATCCCATATGTCCATAAATGCTCTTAGGCAGTGCTCTTGACTTGCTAAGTTAAACTTGGCACCTTGAAACCCTGTTGCCTTCCTCTGTTGTTAATACAAACTCCCTCGACCCCTTTGGCGTGGCTCTTTTCATCTACCCCATGTGACTGCAGGTCGTGACCTCATGCTTGTCCCACATGATGTTTCGTGGTTTCTCATTTCAGGAGTTTTCACCCCATATTGGCTTCAATGTTGCGATGCCTGAAATCGTGAAACGGTCGCTAAGATCGGTGGTCTAACTCGCTTCAAAATGGACGGCCATGATCATTCCATTGACAATACGAAATTTCAACTATGCAACGAGCGTTAGACCCTTTTCCCAGACCTTCTTCCTTTGTGACCGGGCGCTAGGAGTGTGGGCCGAATTTCAGGGAGCTTTTGCAATTTCGTGTTTCGAGAGAAAGAGATGTTGCTCCTGGGAAAACTCTGATTTGCGAAATCATGAAATCGAGATTTTGTATTTCGGGGCTTCGGGCTATGGGTGCACTTGTCTATGAGAACCTCGAACTCCCGATTCCCAAAATCATCGAAGTCAAATCAACGACCCTCTGATTCTCACAAATGAACGTCCTAGATATTCCCCTTTGTGAATCGGGATTTCACGATCCTTGATGCATAATCTCTCAACATTTCAAATCATGAATCCCATGCTCTCTTGATTCCATATAATATCTCTCTCAGTGTTGTGGCCTGCAATAATGAAGAATTGGACAACACAGCTAGGAATTGGGAAAAAACAAAGACTCGGTAATAGAGGAAAAAATAGAACTAATCATTCATAGGGGGAATAAAAAATCTCGGGGCCGATAACTCTCAAGAAAAATTTGACAAGGAAAACCAGTTGACCAAAGGATGAAAGCAAACAACAAAGGAAAATTTATGTCTGGAGGAGAAATATATGATCAAGTCTGCACAAAAATGGGGGAAAAGATAGGAAACATCACAGACCTAGGCCAAAATCACCATCCATCAGAACATGACAAGCTTAATCACTAACACAACCTTATATTGTATTTGTGACACCTAATAAAGATAATTTTTAAGTATTCTAAGTGATGTTCCCTTTCCTTCAAACAAGCAGTGATATCACCGAGATAGGGAAGGACAATGAAAGTGGTATGACATGGTGTGATAGAAGGTGGCTCCAGTGGTTTTCAACCCAAATGACATCACTTTATATGTGAAATTTCCTCGTGGAGTGGTGAAGGGCATCTTGTATTGGTCATGTGGTCGAATATTGATCTAATTATATCTCGATAATCCATCCATTAAATACAAGATTTTGTGGCCCACACATTCATCGATAACATGATTAGTAAATGGAGTTGGGTTGTTGTCTTTGGGAAAATATTTTTTCAGATCATGAAAATTGGTACATACATAAGTGGTATCATGCTTATTCATGAGAAGGATTGGGTTAGAGACCTATGAAGTGTATGCTCTGGGATAAATGAATCCCACCTTATGTAGAAATTTTATTTCATCTTTGATGGTGGGTGGCTTGTTAAGTTGGATATGCATTTGATTTTTATAAATAGGGATGGCATATAGCCATGTATCGATGTTATGCTCGATGTGATGTGATCTCAAAATTCTTCGAAAATATATTTACAATAAACAACTTCTTTTGGGTAGAAGTTGTTGAGCCTCCTTTTTGTCACCTCCAATTTCCTTAGCTTGTCCCATATCCTAAACTATTTTTCCTCATAGACATGCACTCTTTTCCTATTTTCCTCAACAGACAGGTCTTTTATGCATTATTATGTACATATGAGGTAACTTGTGCTTAATAATGATTTATGATGATTTATTAATGATTTGGATAGAATTTTTGATGTTTAGAGATATCTAATTACTTTGAATGATCTAAGAAGACTTTATGACAACAAATTCTGTTAGTCTGGTACCTATTTTCGACATCCATCTGGTACTCATCTTGTCTGGTACCTATCTTCATGATCGTCACATACCAATACTTAGCTCGTCCGATACCTATTTCTACGCTATTTCGGTACTTGTTCCAGTGTTATTCCGGTACCAATTTATATGACTGTGTGTGTCTGATACCAATTTATGCGACAGTGTGTGTCTAGTACTAGTCTTTTTCTCCAGTTGTGTGCATCTGGTACTAGTCTTTTGATCCAGTTGTGCGTGTTTGATACCCTTCCCATATTTTCAGGCTTTGAACGAGGTTCTTCTTGATGGTTCCAAGGAATTTGTTGGTTTGAACATTCTTTGTTTGTTGAAGACCATGATACAATTCATCACTCATGCACTTTGTGTCATGAGGATGAAATTGTTTCCTTAAAAATCGATATATCATCCAATTGTAATATTTATGCAAGTATTTGACATTATCTCCAGAATTGGATTGTAACCATTGTTTCTCTTTAAAGAGAGAACCTTATAGATGATAGACATATATAGAGATAGAATTAAGCAATTTTATGTTGTAATATTGGTTTTTGGATGTTGTGGATTGTACCTCTATTTTTATGAAGTAATGATATAATTGTAGTTCATGAATTTTGTGTGTGTGTCCAAATATTCTCTTCTATAAGTTTCTTTTAAGAGATACCTTGTTGGTATGGCAAGGGCCCACCGGCCTAATCAAGGTAAGACTCTCTGTATTTAGTTGTGAATATGATTCTAGTTTTTTGTGTGTGTGGGTAGAATAATTCTATCTTTAATCATAAATTCTAACTTTATTCCTGTTATGTTTCAGTGACACACTTGATAGCATACAATATAGATCTGTGACAATTTTGAGTGAGTCATATTTGAGTGTAATGAGATATTCCTGAGTGAAACGATTTATGAGAAATTATTTGTCATCTTTGTGTGAGTATATGAGAACAATCATTTGATTTAGATGCTTTAGTATTTGTATAGACTAAATGTTGTAGTGATTGTTTTTATTTTTCAAATCTAGGGACAAGTTGGATCTCCATCTTTCACCATACATGAGCCTGAAATGGAGTATCCCACCACACTTATATTTTTCCTCCATAATTTATTAAGCTATATCTGGAAAACACAGGCATAATCAAGGCATCCATCTCTCACCCTTCATGCATATATAATGGAGTGATTTACTCTGCCTGGTATCTCTTTTGGGCTTGATTGAGTGTTCTTTGAAAAGTATGTAGAATATTAATTGTTGTTAGTGTAGTTTCTCTAGGAGATAGAATCAAATTTCATCTTTACCTTTCACGAGATAGCAATGAATAGATCCATCACCTGAGGAAGAACTTTATATTATATGATTGTTGATGAGTTTTGATTTCTGAATTTTGAACTGTGTGGAGAGTGTTATTTGAAAAGTGTGAAAATAGAGTATTTGGTGTGAAAGTGTTTTCTTATATAGACTATACTCATTAGACATATGCAATTATTTGTTATCAACACATATATTCCATCAACTCTATTGATTACAGAACCGTATTGATATATTAATGATTGCAATATACTGAACATATAATTGCATCAACAGAATCTTGTCTCTAGCATGATGTTTTCTTCGACACCTAGGGTTTGGGAGATATTTACCTTGATGGTAGGTGATATATTTTCCATTTTCCATTCTTCAAAAGAGTTAGGGGAGGGATTTGGATTTTTTAACTGATTGACTAGACCATGAAGGATGAAGTATTTTGATTCAATGACACATTAAATAATAGATAAATAGGAATGATGATGCATATTGTCCCAAAGGTAATCAAGTGCATTGAGGGACTCCATAATGTCTTCAACAGAATGAAATATTGGGATGAAAGAACCAAACCGATCATGTAAAGTGTAAGGGGAGGGGGACATGAACCGATTATCGATTCCATAGGAATGAGAAACATGGTTCACATATGCTACATCCACGAAGGTAGATGAAATACTATTGGACAAGGGTGCCACCAAAGTTTAGATCAAAGGTACATGAGGCATGTTGAGGATGTTATGATGTACACCTATAGAGAACAGAGTGTTGCCTAACCATTGTGATCCCATGGAAGTTTATAAGTAGATAATCTACATCGTATTCTCATTGGTGTGCACTTGAGGGGGACCAATTTCAATGATTGGTTGAGAATTGATTGGGGAGAACTTATCGCATTTAAGAGTAGGTTCTTCCATCATTTGGATTGGATCTTGTTGGTGAATGGAATCCAACTGATGAAAAATCTCAAGATAATCATGATACTAGGGTATACGGGAAAAATAATGAGAATAATGGTCGTACGTGTCTCACAAATCATATGGGGGATTTGTGTACAAGGATTTAACACTCTTGGTCAATGAATTAGGGGGAGGGAATTTCGTAACATGTATGGAGGGGCCATTGTTAAGTCATATTCATTTTAAATTTATTTCAATTTAGGGATCTTAGGACAATTGAAGGTAGCATTGCTAGAGATATCGCATATGGTGCATGGGAGCATGGGACTAGATGCAATATTTTGGGTGTCCATGGCTTGTTTTGGAGTGTCTATTCCCCCTTTAATATTGTCGTTCCCCCCCTTTCCAACTCATTTTCCTTTATGTGTTGATAGAGGTGGGGCCTGCATAGGTGCTTTAGGAGCTACATTGGTCATCGGTATTAGCTGCATCAGAATCAAGGCCAAATAAGGAGTTGGTGTGGAAGAGTATTTGGAGGGGGGTGAAAATACCAAAATGAAACCTCTAAGGTGAGGTTAGGAAAAGTTCAATGTTTGCATGACCGAGGTACTGAATATTCTTGGAGGAGGGAATAAGAAAGTACTTGATAAAAGGGGTTGTATGGATGCCTATGCATATGTGGTTGCATATGCACTCCTAGTGGTGGAATGGGAGGTTTTAGATTTGAGGTTCCAATAGAGGAATGTGGATGTGGGACCACTATTCTATGACCAGATGACACCATACAAACAATGGAAGAAATGGGTTTGGTAATTGTACAAGGAAATCTGTAATATGCACCCAAAATTTTCGAGTCTTTGTAAACTCTAGGGATAATATTTGAAAGTTAAGGCATTTTTTGGGTCCTACCTAAAGAGGTTACCATATGCTTAGGATGGAATTGTGCTTGAGGTTCATGGTAAGTCAACTGATCAATTGCGATAAGTTTCCCATTATGGGGGGGGGGAATAATCTTTCAAAAGAATAAGGAAGACACTTCCTTCATGGAATAAATAAAGCTTTGACCTAGAAGGCTATTATCATATAAGGAGGCATCAATAACTTCAATGTCAATGAAAAATTATTTTCCTCCTAACTATATGGGACAGTTATGGTAAATCCCTTCAACTTGAAAGGGTCAACCATCATACACATGAAATGAGATCATAGATGGAATGAGTGTGGGGGACCCTAACATTTTCCACACTTGGGATGACATGACACATGTGGATGCACCTTCAACACTAATACATTGATGAATGATGAAATTATTGATGGATACTAGAATATAGAAGGGTACTGAGGGTGGAAATATAAATGCTTCAGTCTTGTCATTATCAAAGGTAATCATTCTATCATTCTATGGATCAAAAATTCCCAAAGAAGCAAGTAAATATTTCCTTTGTGCATCACATGTTTGGAGGAATTATAAAGATGACATCATTGCAGGGTGTTGAGCTAAGTCATCCACTATGTTATATTTGTTGGATACATTCCAATGGGGGTTAGGGGAATTCCTCCTTAATGGATCATTGGTTACCTTGTGAGGAGCATCCACACTAGGGAGAGAAATATATAAAGATCCATTGGTGGATAGAGGAGAATCATTAGACTCAATTGTTTTTTCCTCTGATGGAATACCATATTAGCTAGATCGAGTAGTAATATTAACATCAATTGAATCCAAGAAGAGGATATAGTAATTCCCATTCCCAAAAAGGGTAGGAGTGGGAGGTTGTCCATATGGAGGGGCTTCAAAAGTGGACACAAATCCTTATGCTAGGAAAGGGTTCCTAAGAAAAAACATGTTGTGACATGGAGGGTGTGGTAGGTTGTCTATTAGCTTTCTTAAAATCCTTAGTTTCTTCACACATTCATTGCATTTCAATTAAGAGGGGAATCCATGAGTGTAATTCCCATAGAAACTAAAACAAGTAAAGGTTTTTTAGTGTGGAGGTTTTGGTTCTTCACCTAATTGGTAAGGGATTATTACCTTGGCCTTGTTTTGTGGAAAGATGATTTCCCCTATTATTAGGGGTAGGGTTTTGATTCCCCTTGTTTTTCTTCTTTTTCTCATTGGGGGGATGTTGAAGGCAGGCCAAAGTGGAAAATAAAAGCGTTTTTGGGAAAGAAAGCATGCACAAGGAAAGCGATAGCTAGAAGGAAGAACAACACGTGCACATGGGAGGGAAGACCTAACGACGGTAGGGTTAGGGTTTTAGTATGGTATTGTAAATGATTGAAGAGACATAAATGTATAAATAGAGATACTTAGGTATCATAGGGGGTTGGTTCGGATATATACTTAGGTATCGTTGGGATTATGTTTTTTGTTGTTTTGGTTATGCATGATTTGATGTGATACATGATATCTTTTTGTATGATCTATTTCGTATAAGTTGTTGAGATAGAGAGGACAAAGGAGGGTAGATCTTGAGGGTTAGATCGTAAGCTGGGGATCCTAGTGTGATCTAGTCTACCTCATATAGATCTTACCCGACTTAGGAGATTTGTAAGAGCGCATCGTTGTAGATGTGGAAATACTATAATAAAAGAGTTGAGAGCCAAAGCTTTGTGGACGTAGCCCAGGAGGGCGTGAACCACGGTAAGATCTGTGTTATGTGATGAATGCATCCTTATCTTTATTGTCTTTGACATTTATTATTATGTTGAATGAATGAGTTGTTATATTTCCTGCTTATTCATCGATAACAGTATACTGTGTTTACAAGTTCTAATAAATGTTTCAATATATAACTCTCTTATCTCAAACTCAATCCTAGGTTGTAAACACTTGAGTCTTATAACCACCCATTAAAGATATCTTAGGTGAGACTGCACAATGCATTCTCCGTGTTGTGTTGCCCTCTGGTTTACAGGGAGGGCCGATAGTTTTAGAGGCTTTGTTGGAAACCCCAACAGACATGAACTTTGGGTCAATAACCTCAGATAGTATAGAAGAGTAGTTAACCAACAAATGGTTATGTTTCCATTGGTAGGAACAAGACAGGGTTGAGTAGATGAGATAAGTTGAAGACCTGTAGGAGGAAGATCAAGAAAACATTAGGGCAGAGAGAAATGAGCCATTAGAAGGGAATTTTGAGACTGTGGAATCCCAAAAAAGAATAGATCAAAACTTGCCTAAGAACCAAAGAGCTGGAGTTTGCATAGAAAGATAACAGCAACCCTAGAATAATACCACATAAATATCTTGAGAAATACGTGTTTACTAATTTGCATGAAGTCTTTTGTTGTTATTTTCCACATTTGTTGCAGGAGTGGATACTAAGGTTGAAGGATAACCACGCAACGAACCAGATTCGACAACTAGAGTGGATCGCAATATGGATTGAACAGTTATAGAAGGTGAACAACAGGTTCACCCGCACAGTAGAATTTTGGCTTGATAGTATTGTGGCAGGTTTTATCACAGAGTTTGAAGTCAACACAGTGAAGTCGTACAATGTAGCAGAGAAAGAGTTTATGCGTGGACCTCGAGGAAGTCGATCATTTTATACTTCTATTAAGACACTACTATATAACAAAGGCGTAATGACTATGGAGTCAGAAAAATAAACTTCCCTGCGTGCATGGGGAAAGGGGGGAAGCACTAACAAAACGAGGAGAAATGGAAGGAGGAAAGGATAAGGGAAAGAAGGAGGAACCCTTGGAACTGATCATGATGGATGAAAACCATATTCGGTGGATATTGGAGACAACGAAAAAGATGCGTAGCATAGTACCCTACCAATACAAGGTGAATACCAATAAGAGAGTCGTAGCCGTGAGGGAAGGCTTGGCGAGTGATGAGGAAGAGGTAGAGGGTATCCGGGCTATGGAGAAGATTGAGGAAATCCTACGCACAACGTATGATAGGAAGATAAGAGGTCCATGAATGGGAAGAGGAGGCATCAATCCTATCCATATTAATCTCAGTGTGGAACCCATAAACCCATGTGAAACTAATACACCAAAGAGAACACCACCATTTAGACAACCGAAGTTCGGAAGAAGTTTGATAGCAAGAAGTACATCTACACAAGGAGAAACAACTGGAGGACCTAGTTCAGGCAACACTAGTCAAGTATCTACATCGCGCGGAGGTGCTAGTTCAAATTTCAGAATGGCAGGACACGACCCCACCATCAGGTTACCAGAATTTTGAGGAGAAGCAGCAAAAGACCTTGAGAAACATTTGTTCATTTGTGCAAAGATATGGGAAGAAAAATAGATCACTGATGATGATACCAAACTAACGCAGTTAGATATTACACTAAGAGACTGCACACTAGACTGGTACATGAGTTTATAAGCAAACAATGCTCTGGCGATGAAAAGGACACTGACAAACATTAAGAAGTTATTGATAAATGAGGTCCAAAACTTGAGCTCATAGGATCAATACATAAATGAGATGAGAGAAATCCGACAGAAACCTAGAGAGTCTGTGTGGGAAATTGACCAACGATTCAAACATTTAAAAGGAAAATTGAAGTATCTCATGACCGATATGCAGCATCAACACCTGTTTGTCAACTCATTACTACCACACTTAAAATATCCATTGCGACAATAAAAGTTCCAGACACAGGAAGAGGCAATGCAGGCAGCCTTGCAACTAGAATAAAACCAGTACCAGCAGACAGACCCAGCTATCGAAGAACCGAAGGAGGATTTGAATAAATTAACGTTTCAGTTGAACCAGAATAATAATAAGGACAAACGAGAAGTCATATGGTGTACCATATGCAGGACAGAAGGACACCGCAAGAAAGGATGTCCAACATTCACACAGTATATGGAAGCTGGAATGCCAAACCCATTACCCACATGAGGACCATGGTGTGAAGTCTGTAAGAAACTGGGTCACGACCCCTATCACTGCCCAATGATGCAGAAATACCAGACAATCCCAAAGAGTTCATATTGCACATTTTGCAAGTCAGTGGGCCATGGAGACAAATATTGTAGAACTATGAATTTGATATGCGAAAGGACATCAAACGCATATAGAGTGTAGGAAGAAATGATGACAGCAAAATCTGCACCACAATTTAATCCAGTTCCAGCTCCATACAACACTGCACAGCAGTATAATGCTACGCAACAACTATACAGTAACGTGCAACCACAGTACAACACAACACAACCTCAGTACAATACCATGCAGTATAATCAGGCACCATAATATAATGTGCCAAGAGGAGATAGAACAAGCTTCAAAGGTGGAGGGCGAGAAAGAGGAGGTTTCAGACGACGTAGAGGACTAGTGGTGTGTCACAATTTTCAACAACTGAAACACTATTCAAGGGAATGACCTCTTGCACCAACAACTTGTATGTATTGTCATGCATTGGACCATGATACAGAAGAATGTCTGACACTACTAGTAAAAATCCAGAAAAATAGGAACCAGAACAACCATAATGTTCGGTGGATTTCAACCGAAGCAAGGGATGAAGGATGAAACATCAATATAGTTACTCGGGGAGGAGTTAAAATAGGGGACAACGTTGTTCAACAAGAGCCAGCACAAAATCAATGGGTGAAAAAGAACGCCGAACCAAGAAAGCAGTTCAACACACAGAAGGAAAAGGAGATATTTAAGCAAGCTTGACAAGAATTCCATAAGTAAGTTATTGCGACAACTTCAACTATGCAACAAAGTAAGGAAGAACCAGAATACGAAATGCCTCCATTATTGGATCATACCAGCGAAATACATTCCATGGGACAAGTAAGTACAATCAAAGTATTTTTACAATCATGTGTAAAAGTATTAAGTGATCCATCATCGGTGAAAACATTGCAAAACATACTAGAAAAATGTAGCATCAAGACGAAAGGAAAACTAGAACCAAAAATAATCAATCACCTACACATAAGAAGAAGAACCAGTAGGGAGTTTATACTGAATGCCAACATTGGAGATTTCAATATGGGAGACATTATACTGGATCTAGGATCTGAAATTAATGTATCACCAAAGAAGACATGGAAATGCATGGGAGATCCCACATTAGGATATTCACCTGTTCAATTAAAATTGGCAAACCAACACAGAGTCCTACCAATCGACAGAATGAAAGGAGTAACAATAGACCTAGATAGAGTGCGCACTAAAGAAGATTTTGAAGTCATTGAAATAGTGGACGTCACAAAACCTTACCCAACATTGCTTGGTCTGGATTGGGCGTTTGACAACCAGACCATAATCAACTTAAAGACTAGGAAAATGACATTTGAGTCAAGAGAATATAGGGTCATCACGCCATTAGATCCGTCAGAAGGGGAGAGGTTTGTAGAACCTACTTGCCTAGACTTAGAGGAAATCATCCAGTTGTACAAAACAATTGCGCGTGATGAGGATTATGTGAACCCAACTGCAGATGGGATACTCAGTTGGAAAAGCATTACTTCATGTGCAACAGATTCAAATACCAATTTAGAGAACTCGCAACAAAGTCTACACGAGGTATCCACGAGAATATGTGCAAGAATAGACTGCACAGTAAGATGGGTAGGCACAAAAATCAGAGAACCACCTAGTTTCTACGGAATTAATGATTTGGAAAAATTCTTGACACAGTATGAAGACGAAGTCTTAGAGAATCAAATACTATTATCACTTTATCTATAACTTAAGGCCACACCTGCAATATGGTGGGGCGCACACAAAGAGACCATCACAGATTGGTACCAATGTAAGTGGTTACACATAAGGTTTGGCGCAGAACAGAAAAAAAAAAGTAGCAGAAATATAATGGACAAAGGGCACCAGTGGAACACTTGGAGAAGTGTAGAACACTATGGAAAATGAAACCCCCAGAGGAATGGCCTCACCATTTTATACACACTCTAGAGGGCATACCAACAAACTGGTATACAGACGAGGAATTACTCAAAGGAACTATGACCTGGATGATATTGTAGAAAGCTTTTACAGTCACTTTCTCATTCGAGCATGAGAACCCCAACATAGATGTCGCTCTTAAAAATATAGGAGAAGGGATATTCATCCAAGCACCAGAAATAGAACGTATCACAGAAGAACAACAATGAAACAAACAGACAGTCAAGGAACTATTGTCATGTTACCATGTACAAGAGGAATCATCAAATGAAGATGACCTGCACGATATTCAGATTGAAGAAGTAGAAGGAGAAAGAGATGTGGAAGGTCCACTCATAGAATATGAATTCATTTCCACATCGATCAAAGTAAAGAAAGTCAACATTGGGACAATCGAAAATCCCAAAATGGCTAGCATTAGAGATTATTGTGATGAGAAAACAATGGAAAGCATAACAGAGTTATTACCTGAACACAGCGACTTGTTTCCCACAACATTTACTGAGATGAAGGGTATAGTTGAAGAGTTAGGAGAAATGAAGATACCACTCAGACCTGAAGAGATATCAATCAGAAAACGACCTTATAGACTAAACCCAATATATAAGTAGAAAGTCAAAGATAAGATCGATAGGATGCTCGAAGCCGAAATCATAGAACCGGTCAAAGAATCAGAATGGATAAGTCCAATGGTATTACAAGACAAGAAATAAGAAGGGATAAGGATATGCATCGAATTGAGGAATTTGAACGATTCATTCCTACACAACCCATTCCCTACACCTTTCACAAATGAAGTGTTAGAAAACGTTGGAGGACATGAAGCTTACGTATTCACTGATGCATTCTCAGGATACCATCAGATCAATATAGCACAAGAAGACATATACAAGACCACGTTTGTGATAGAATGGGGATATCATCAGTACACAGTCATGCCATTTGGTCTGAAGAATGCACCAACAATATTTTCCAAAGTCGTCATTGTTGCATTTAAGGAATTCATCCACCAGTTTCTCTAAGTATATTTGGATGATTGGAAAGTATACAGTTTGTTGAAAGAACATGTAGAAGTCTTACAACTAATGTTGGAAAATGCAGACTGTGTCAGATATCACTGAACATAAAGAAATTCATATTTGGAACACCTTTTGGGATACTATTGGCCATATAGTATGAAAACAAGTTTTACTCGTAGATCACAAAAATATTGCAGTAATTGTTAACTTACCACCACCAAAAACAGTCTGTCAGCTAAGAGAGACGTTGGGACACACCAGATACTACAGGAAGTTTATCAAAGGGTATGCGCAGATTACTGCACCAATGGAAAAGCTGCTAAGAAAGGACATAAAGTTTCAGTGGAACGACGAGTGTCAATATGGTCTGGATACCCTAAAGGAAAAGATGGTCACCTCACCAATATTATTCTTTCCATACTAGGAGAAGACATTCCATGTCCATTTAGAAGCATCAACCATAGAACTTGGAGATATCTTGGCACAACCAGGAGTGGGGGACTTGGATCACCTGATAGAATTTGTGAGAAGGAAGATGTCAGACTCAAAACATAACTATAACATGACAGAAATAGAAATCCTAGCTATGGTCTATGCACTGCAAAAGTTCAGACACTACTTATTGGGAAAACACTTTAAGATGTTCACAAATCACTCAGCCCTAAAATACCTAGTCAACAAGCCAGTGTTGGGGGGGAGAATCTGTCGATGGTTACTCCTATTTCAAGAATTTGACTTTGAATTACTCGTCAAACTAGGAAAATTGAATGCAGGACCTGACCACCTATCAAGTGTCACAAATGGAGAAGAACCTACAAATTTAGAGGACAACTTTCTAGATGCATAGTTATTCTCAGTCTATATCATTGATGAATACTTCATAGATATCATTCAATACTTGAGCACAGGTACTGCACCACAAGAATATAGCACCATGCAGGAGAAAAACCTGGTAGTCCACGTTGCCAACTACCAAGTGATTGCAGGACACCTATACAAAATGGGCAGAGATGGCATCTTGCGCATGTATGTTTTAGAACATGAAAGACCACGAGATTTAGCAGAAGCTTGTGAGAGAATAAAAAGAGGAAATTATGAAGGAAAATCTATCGCATAGAAGGTATTGCACACAAGACTATGGTGGACAATGATTCACAGAGAGTCGAAGGAGTATTTTCAAAGATGTGATGTTTATCAAAGGGTAGGTGTAATATCCCTAGGTCGAACCCAATTTTAATGTAAATGAAAATGTACTTCAGCTGGTGAGTTGTTTGATATCATATTTTGTATGCACATTTCATGGCATAGTGCACACATGTACTGCGCAGTAAGATGAGGAATTTTTCACCCACGCACAACAACATAAGTGCGCACAATTTTGAGGCTAGGTAACCTTTTGTGTATATGTTGTGTTTTATAGACTACTAAGCCAGTTATTATAAGCTAGGATGTTTATGTTTTGATTAGGTCGGAGAACCTAGATGTTAAAGGCCAGTGCGCCTATTTTTGTATATGTCTCATAATTAATATAAAATACATCGTTGTGTGCAGAACAACCACGATAAAAGATATGGGGGACTAAACTCCACTGGTTAGGGAAAGGGAGGGGCCTAAAAGTTAAGGAAAAGGGGTAAGCTAGGGAGCTTAATCCAAAAAGGTATATTATCTTAATATTTCTCAAATCATAAAGTATGGATAATTATTTTATCCCAAGTTCCAAAGTTGGTGACAAGTGGGCCAAAGTATCTCCCAACATGACAAGTTTCAAGTTGGGGACATGCATACATATTATTGGGATTTAGTTCATTTTCCCATCTTTTCCATCATTCCTTCCATCATTCAATCATCCAGTAAATCACCCATGAGCATGCACACACCCATTGAGTTATCCTTCATATTTTCATGACTATACCTGAACTTGTATCCATATCCATTTTTGTGTTGGTGTATCTAGTTAGCTTGGGAGTTGGACTGAATAAGAGGGTTGTCGGGCCCGTGGGATTTTGAAGAGGCAGGTTTTCAAGCTAGTGAGAAATTATCTGGGTGAGAGAATTGTTGGGAATTGATTTCCTGAAGGTGCTAAACTGCAGCTACAATGCTCTGAGACTTCCTGTCCGACTTATTGTTGAAGCCTGAAAAGGAAGTGGGGAAGTCGAAGGACTATTGAGGAAAAAAGGGGCACACTTCCTGGGTGGGATAGGTATGTGAGGAATGAGGGACTGTAGGTTGTTAGTTTGAGTTGAAACTTGAGATGGAGTCTTTCCTATTTTATATGAGCCGTTAGTCTGGGTAGAAATCCCTTTTACCCAGGTGGATTTTAGTCCCAGCTCAGGGGTGACTCACTATTGAGAGTGATGAACGGTGTGGTCTAAGGATGGGAGGTTCATGGAAGGTCTGCATGTAGTTGGTGACATTCTTTCTAAGATAAGTTTCAATTGTGTGATAAACTCACAAGTTGCATTGTCATTTACGTGTTTATTCTATGGGTTTATAACTGTGTTTATTTTTATGGGTATTGCCTGTATATGTTGCATGTATACATTTACTGTTATTTCAGTGTGAATCTGTGTATTTACAGATGTATTTGTATGTTTACTTTTTATATATAATGATTTAGCAAGAGTTATGTGTGTATATATTTTAATTGCATGCAGCTCAAAAAATTAATGTGTGGCATAGCTCAGTTGGATACTGGGTATGTTATAGTATGTTCCGCAGAGAGAACAGAAAGCGTTCTCTGGCGTAGCGTGACCCGGCCTGGGTGGTCGGGGACATTACAATATGGTATCAGAGCCGCATTTTTCAACACTGAGCCTATATGGGCCGAGCAAGTTGACCTAAAGGGAAATTACATGAAGGATTTATTTTGAAGTGGCCAAATTTAAGCTTTTAGAATGTCCATGGTAAAATTTAGAAGCAACGGCGCGGAATTGGGAAAATCCCCAATTTTTGTTGTTAAATTCGGGGAAAATTGAGAAATTCAACCAAGTGGTAAGATATTATTGTTTTAATATCTGTTCTAGTAAATTCAAACATGGAAGTGATTGAATTTGAAATTACATAGAAGCCATAACAATTGGAGCGAGATTGGTAATTTAAATTCTCAATTTGTGACTTGATTTTGGATAAATTCATTCCAAGAAATGTCAAACCACAATGATTTGTTGTTGCATAAGTTGAACTGGTGTTATCGGGGTGAAATGGAAAAATTTTCATAATTGCAGAATGTTGATGGTAAATTGGGGGAAAATTTAAGCCAAAAGCCCCAATTCCATCCCCTGTCAGAAAGCATAAGAGGTCTAGGGTGGATGTGCTACGAGGAGAAATGAATAGAATCAAACCTCCTACATTTGATGGTGAGCACAAGAAGGATGAAGATGTAGAGACATGGTTGTTGGGCATGAGAAAGTATTTTCAATTGCATAATTATTCTTCTCATGCATAAGGTAGAATTGTTATCTATCAACTCAAGGGAAAGGTATTCATGTGGTGGGATCAGCTTGTGCAGGTGCAACACATTAAAGAGAAAAGTGTTACTTGGAGGGAATTCATGAAGTATTTTGAGATGAAATACTTGACTAAAAGATACTATGACAAGAAAATTAAAGAGTTCTTTGAACTCAAGCTTGGGAGTATGACAATAGATGAATATGAGAGAAGGTTTTTAGAACTGTTGAAGTATGTCTCTTTCATCAAGGATGAGACAATTAAGATTCAAAGGTATTTGAGTGGATTGTCATCATTTATCAATGACAAAATATAGTATGATGATCCCAAGACATTGGAGGAGACCATAAGGAGAACTAAATGCCTATATGATCAGTAGAAAGCAAGGCCAACCTTCCAAAACTCTTTGGAAGAAAAAAAGAAGTTCAGGATGGATCAAAGGAAGAAGGGAGCTTAGACACCATTCTTTAGAAATAATCCTTAGGGACATCCAACTCCTAGAGAGACCAAGTGATTGAAACAGGGGGTTAAAGGCCAAGGAAACCACCTATTCAATGTTGGGATTGTAAAGGGGATCATATGTTCAGAGATTATACTCATAGAGGTGAAAAAGGGAGAAATGTTCACAATGTACAGCAAGCTGAAACAGTGGAGGACATGGGCAGAAATGTGCCAAGGATATATGCAGCCCTGGAAAACAAGCAAGCAGAGTATCAGTCACATATGATTGAAGTGGAAGGTATGATCAACAACCAAACCATTTCTATTTTAATTGATTCAGAAGCTAGTCATAGTTATATAGATCCTCAGATGATGGAATGTTTTCATTTGCCAAGAAGCAAGCATGGGAAATCTTGGTTGGTGCAGCTGGCTACAGGAGCCAAAAGAAAATTTAATGAGATGGTTAAGTCATGTCTTATGGACATGAATGGACTGAACACCAGGGAAGATTTGAAAATCTTGCCTTTAGGTTCATATGACTATCTAGTTGGGATGGATTGGTTGGACCAACATCATGCTATGATGGACTTTCATAACAAGGAATTTACTTTCTTGGATGAGGAAGGGAGCCTAAGAAAAGTGCAAGGAATTGCCAGGGAAGTAACCATCAGAGAAATTTCAGCATTACAGCTGAAGAAATGTTACAATAAAGGATGTCAAATATTTGCAACTCATATGGAGGAGACACCTAAAGATAAGGTGCCAAATTTGGAAGATCATGCAGTCTTGGAAAATTTTGAAGATGTGTTCAAGGAGGTACCAGGACTACCCACAAAGAGAGATATTGATTTCTCTATAAATTTAATGCCTGGAGAAGCTCAAGTGTTAAAGACTCCTTACAGAATGAGTACACCAGAGTTGAAGGAGTTGCAAATGCATCTTGAAGAACTTCTGAAGAAGGGGTATATACACCCAAGTGTTTCACCTTGGGGTGCCCCAATATTATTCATGAAGAAGAAAGATGGGACATTAAGATTGTGCATTGATTTCAGACAGTTGAATAAAGTGACTGTAAAGAACAAGTATCATCTTCCAAGGATTGATGATCTTTTTGATCAATTGAAGGATGCAAAGATATTTTCAAAGATAGATCTTAGTTCAAGATATCATCGGTTAAGGATTAAAGAGGAAGATATCAACAAGACCACCTTCAGGACAAGGTATGGTCATTATGAGTTCACAGTGGTGCCATTTGGGTTGTCAAATGCACCAGTTGTTTTCATGTGCTTAATGAATGGTGTTTTTCGAGAATATTTAGACAAGTTTGTCATTGTATTTTTGGATGACATTCTTATATATTCTAAGTCAGACGAAGAGAATGAATATAATTTGAGGACGATGTTGCAAGTATTAAGAGAGCATCAGTTGTATGCCCAATTGAGCAAGTGATCATTTTATCAGAAGAAAATTCATTATTTGGGGCATATCATTTCAAGGGATGGGATAGCAGTAGATCCCCAGAAGATAGAAACCATTAGAGAATGGTCAACGCCAAAGAATGTGAAAGAAGTAAGATCATTCATGGGCCTTGCAGGATACTATAGGAGATTTATTGAAGGATTCTCAAAGATTTCACACCCAATCACTTCCTTACAAAAGAAGGGTGTGAAGTTTCAGTGGACATTGGATTGCGAAACGAGTTTCCAACACTTGAAACAATGATTAACAAGTGCTCCAATACTAAGGATTGCATACACAAATCAAGACTTCATTGTATGCATAGATGCATGTAAAGAGGGACTTGGTGGAGTGCTCAGTCAAAATGGGCTTGTTATATGTTATGAATAAAGGAATTTGAAGGAGCATGAAAGACACTATGCCACTCATGATTTGGAGTTGGCATCCATAGTGCATGTATTGAGGAAATGGAGATACTACCTCATGGGGAAAAGGTTTGAGTTGAGGACAGACCATAATGGTCTGAAATATTTATTCGATCAACCAACTCTAAATGCCAGGCAAAGAAGATGGTTAGAATTTTTAAGTGAATATGACTTTGATATAAAGCATATCAAAGGGAAAGAGAACAAAGTGGTTGATGCACTCTGTAGAAGACTACATGAATTGCATGCTACAACCATTAGCATGTACCAATAAGAGTTGAAAGACATAATTATAGAGGCTGCCAAATCAGATTTGCAATATAAGGAACTAGTGGCAAAATTACAGCAAGGTATTTTGCAGCAGAAAATTGAGGAATACAAGCTAGATAATGATGAAATTCTCAAGTAGAGGGGTAGAATTTATGTACCAAATTCCCAGGAGTTGAAAAATATGAGTTTGGGAGAAATGCATAATGTACCTTATGTTGGGCACCCAGGATATCAGAAAAATATTGCAGTTGTCAAGAGCCAATATTATTGGCCAGGCATGAAGAAAGAGGTTGATGATTTTATTTCCAGATGTTTGGAATGTCAAAAGGTAAAGGTTGAGCATAGACACTCAACTGGTTTGTTACAACCATTACCAATTCCTGAGTGGAAATGGGAAGTTGTAACAATGGATTTCATCACCAAACTGCCCAGAACAAACAAGCAACATGATTTTATCATGGTAGTGGTGGATAAGCTTACTAAAGATGCCCATTTTATTCCAGTTAAGCTCACTCACAAGGCAGACAACATCATTGATGTTTATATGAAGGAAATTGCTAGATTACATGGCATACCCAAGACAATTGTGTCTGATAGAGATCCAAAATTTACCTCAAAAGTTTGGAAGGGATTATTTAATGGATTTGGAACAAACTTGAATTTTAGTACAACTTATCATTCAGAATCAGATGGTCAAATAGAGAGAGTGAATAAAGTGATTGAGGACATGTTAAGGATGAATGTGATGGATAAACCATCAAAATGGGAAGACTACCTACACTTGGTAGATTTTACTTATAACAATGGGTACCAAGCATATCTAAATATGAGCCCATTTGAGGCACTTTATGGAAGAAAGTGCAACACACCAGTAAGCTCAGATAACCCAGCAAACAGAGCAGTGGTTGGGCCAGATTTTCTCAGGGAAATGGAGGAGCAAATGATTAAAAATAAATAAAAAAATTAAAGGCTGCCCAAGACAGGAAGAAAAGCTATGCTGATAAGGGAAGAAATCATAGGGAATTTAAAGTGGGTGATCATGTATTCTTTAAAGTGAGGGCCAATAGAAGTTCCATGAAGTTGGGAAATTGTTCAAAGTTGGAAGCTCGCTATTGTGGGTCATTTGAAATCCTAGAGAGGATTGGTCCAGTTTCTTATATGATTGCATTGTCTACAACTATGTATGTTCATAATGTATTCCATGTATCATTGCTAAAGAAATATATACCTGATGCTAATCATGTTATTGATTGGAATGTGATTTAGGTGGAGTGAAGGCGCTTTCTAAGTGCATCAGGTACGCATTCTGGACCGGAAAATCAAACAACTCTGGAATCGAGCCATAGGGCTTGTAAAGGTCCAATGGAACTAGTACGGTCTTGAGGACGCTACTTGGGAGCATGAGGATACAATGCGGGAAGAATACCAGCATCTTTTTGAGGATTTTTGAAATTTTGTTATATATGGGTACATGATGCACTAAGGACAGTGCATAAATAAGGGGAGGGGACTGTAATATCCCTAGGCTGAACCCAATTGTAATGTAAATGAAAATGTACTTAAGTTAGTGAAATGTTTGATTTCATTTTTTGTATGCGCATTTCATGGCATAATGCGCACATGTACTGCACATTAAGATGAGGAAGTTTTCACATTCCAGGATACTGCGCACAACAACATAATTGTGCATGATTTTGAGGCCAGGTAGCCTTTTGTGTATATGCTGCATTTTATAGGGTGGTGAGCCAGTTATTATAAGCTAGGATGATTATGTTTTGATTAGGTCAGAGAGCCTAGATGTTAAAGGCTAGTGCACCTATTTTTGTATATGTCTCATAATTAATATAAAATACATCATTGTGCACATACCGACCATGATAAAAGAGATGGGGGACTAAACTCCATTGGTTAGGGAAAGGGAGGGACCTAAAAGTTAAGGAAAACGGGTAAGCTAGGGATCTTAAGCCAAAAATGAATATTATATTAATATTTCTTAAATCGTGAAGTATGGATAATTATTTTATCCTAAGTTCCAAAGTTGGGGACAAGTGGGCCAAAGTAGCTCCCAACATGACAAGTGTCAAGTTGGGGACATGCATACATATTGTTGGGATTTAGTTCATTTTCCCATCTTTTCCATCATTCTGCCCATCATTCCTTCCATTATTCAGTCATCCAATCAATCACCCATGAGCATGCACACACCCATTGAGATATCCTTCGTATCTTCATGATTCTACCTGAACTTGTATCCATAGCCATTTTTGTGTTGGTGTATCTAGTTAGCTTGGAAGTTGGACTGAAGAAGTGGGTTTTCAAGCCCGTGGGATATTGAAGAGGCGAGTTCTCAGGCCCTTGAGAAATTCTCTGGGTGAGAGAATTGTTGGGAATTGATTTCTTGAAGGTGCTAAACTGTAGCTATAGTTCTCTGAGACTTCCTGTCTGGCCTGTTGCTGAAGCCCAGAAAGGAAGTGGGGCAGCCGAAGGACTATTGAGAAGATAAGGAGCACACTTATTGGGTGGGATAGGCATGTGGGGAATGAGGGAATGTAGGTTGTTAGTTTGAGTTGGCACTTGAGACAAAGTCTTTCCTGTTTCCTATGAGCCTTTAACCTAGCTAGGAATCCCTTTTACCCAGGAGGAGTTTAGTCCCAACTCAGTGGTGACTCACTGTTGAGAGTGATGAACAGTGTTTTCTAAGGCTGGGAGGTTCGTGGAAGGTCTGGACATAGTTGTTGACATTCTTACCAAGACAAGTGTCAATTGTGTTAATAAATCACATGGTGCATTGTCATTTAGGTGTTTATTTTATTGGTTTATAACTGTGTTTATTTTTATGGGTATTGCCTGTATATGCTGCATGTATACATTTATTTTTATTTCAGTGTGAATTTGTGTATTTACAGATGTGTTTGTATGTTTTTGTTTTATATATAATGCTTCCGCAAGAGTTCTGTGTGTATATATTTTAATTTCACGCAGTTCAAAAAATTTATGTGTGGCATAGCTCAGTTGGATACTAGGTATATTACAATATGTTCCGCAGAGAGAACAGAAAGTGTTCTCTGGTGTAGCGTGACCTGACCTGGGTGGTCGTGGACGTTATAGCAGGAAAACCTAGTAGAAAGGACGAGATGTAATTACGACCACAAGTAACATTACAATCATTTCATAAGTGGGCAATAGACTTTGTGGGACCAATCAACCCACCAGCAAAAAGAACAGGAGAAAGGTACATTATGATCACGACGAAATACCTAACAAGATGGGCAGAAGCCGCACCAGTGGAGGATTGCAATGTAGAAACATAAGCATATTTTTTATTTGAGCAAGTAATCACTCAATTTGGATGCCCAAGAGTTTTGATGAGAGACCAAGGCACACACTTCATAAACAACATCATCAGTTCTATGACTGAAGAGTTTGAAGTACATCATTAGAAGAGAACACCTTATCACCCATAGGAAAATGGCATAGTGGAAGCATTCAACAAAATCTTGGAGAATGCATTGACAAAGATCTGTAATGTCAACAGATATGACTGGGACCTCAAAGTACCAACAATATTATGGGCATACAACAGTACGTGCAAAAGGTTGATAGGGAACACACCATTTAAACTGGTTTATGGCCAAGAAGCAGTGGTGCCATTAGAGTTTCTAGTACCAATATTACGCGTAGCAACAATTACACAAATGACAGAATGAGGTACAGTACAGGAGAGACTGAATAAATTAATGATCATGGAGGAAGACCGGATCTTAGCAGTATTTCACCAACAAGTTCAGAAAGCAAGGGGAAAATCTTGGCATGATAAACACATAAAGAAGAAAACTTTCAAGGAAGGACATCTTGTACTGATGTATGACAACAAATCATTTCATCACCTAGGAAAGCTCAGAATGCATTGGTTAGGACTGTACAAGGTAAAATATGTCACCAATGGAGGAGTTGTACAGTTGAGAGATTTATCAGGCACAGAACTCAAAGGGATGATCAATGGGAGCCGACTGAAGCTATACAAGGACAGTCAACCACCCACCGCATAGTAAAAAAAAAACATAAATAGTACCAACAAAGGTGCAATGTGCCGGTGGAAGAAAAGGCATGCACACTTAGGAACACAAACTTGGCGAGGAGAAGGAAAATGGTCACATACAAAGGGAAACAAGTGGGAAAATGAAAGTTGGAAAAAGTAGAACGACATGACAGCACTAGGCTGAATTAAAGGACGGCAAGGACCAATGGGATGCCACATTAATCGCACCAACTGGATATGGAAAGGTAGAGTAATGGAAAGTATGAAACCATCGGAGGTGCATTGAACCCATAATTAAGGTGCATTAAACCCATAATTAAGGAAGCGTCCTCAAAAAGCTTCATGGGAAACCAATACAACACACAGACGCGGGAGAAAACAGTCTATTCACGAAAAGAGAGGAGATAGAGAATGATAGAGGCTAAAGAGCATAGAGTGAGTTCACAGATATCACAGATACCGTTCAAATTTAACAAAAGTTTGACATTCACCACCATGGAACCACCCAAGCAAGAAGAAGCAAGCTAGACCACTAGAAAACCCAGAGTTCATACCAGATCATGTACAGGCGGAAGAAGGTGAACAACAACCACCAAAGATCATCAATGTCAACAAAATCCCATATCTCGACATAGCACCAGCGAACCCTACATCGGTAGTATAAGAAACCCAACAGCCTGCACCAGAGGGCATGAGTATAGATATATTGGAAGAGGTATAGGAGCATTCAAACCAGGACACAGAAACCCTGAAGGAGGTGCAACTAGAGAACACCGAAGTAGCTCCAAAATTCAATGGAACAACGTCGAATCTGGAAGAAGCAATCGAGCCAAACGAGTCTCAAATGACCATATCAGACCACCCACCAGAAGGAATAGTAGAATATGTCACGAGTTGTTCAGAATGGTATACTAAGGAACAATCGGAAGCTGTTGGAACTTCGATCCAACCACCACCGCCGAAAAAAGACAAGATACAGATACCCAGGTCACCTCACAAGAAACCTGTCGCAGAAATCATTCTACCGTGTATACCGGATGGGGTATAGGTAGTACCAGACCTGTTGGGTTATATAGGGAAGTTCAAATACTCAGACCACGATGTAGAAGATGAATACAAGTTTCCAAAACTTGTAAAGAGAGTGTACATGGAGACGGTGGGAACGAATCAGTTTGGGGAACGAATTAATTAGCCACTCCAATGGGCAACTAGGTTAGAGAAGACAGGAATTTTAGGACTGGTAGACCTACCACATTTTGGCAGAGGTCAGTATGAAACTGTGTGCATCAAACAATTATTAGTAGACACACATGGCGGGGACATCTGGTTGGACAAGCTCGTCTCAATAGACGTAGAGCTTATTGAAAAAATAATAGTATTGTCATCCCGAGGAATGGATCTCGCGTAGTTTTTGGATGACAATGCCAGGGAGAAATCGCTAGCAAAAGAGATGAATAAGAACTATGGAACCAACAGGGGGACAAGAGGCATCATTATCAAGAGGATCAATCATGTGGCAACACAATTGGGTGCGAAAATCTTAGCCTGGAAGATGCTAAGAAATTGTCGCAAGGAGTAATTCCTAGCTGGGGTTGTTGCAGTTGTAGCTCAGTGCCCAGAAGGCACCACAGTGAGTTGGGAACCGTATATCTTGAAATTATTCATGGATGACTACAAGGATGTGCAGAATCTAGGAATAGACTTTCACTATTCATGGTTGATCAGATTAATAGCCTTCATGGGATGGAAAGAGCCAAGGTATGTAGTTTTTTGTAACAGACCCAAACCGAATCAGGGAGTGAGATATTTGTTTCTCGGAGCCATGCCAGATGCTAGGAGAAGAAGGATGAACGGGTCCATATTTTAAGGATACCTACGTGACCTACAGGAAGCCATCTCCAAAAGGTGGAGAATCACACCAGAGGTTGTCGCGCGATATGGGGACATCACCAACTTCCATGCCACATGACATACAATGTGGATACAGGAAAGGAAGCATCCTCATAAGTAGTGGCTACAAATGTGCTATTACATCACAGAGGGTGACATCGACATGGTCATTAAAGAATGGGATGACGAGTGGAAGATTCTAGTCCTTACCCAGTAATTTCCAAAAAGAACAACAAAAGAAGAAGCAAGGCAAGGAGAAACATAGACAAAGGAAATCCAAGTGCCCAAGAGACAAAGGACGAGCCAGGGAAAAACAACATAGACAAACGAAGGGCCAACAAAGACAGGAGCCCAGAACGAGAAGAAGGATAATACACATCCGTCCAAAGAGCAGCAGAAATAGGTTCAGCCCACGCAAGGGACCACAGCAAGTCCCAACCCAGAGGAACTAGGGGGAAACAGGAGGACAACCATGCAAACAGGAGGCGCACAAGAAAACAAAGGCATAAAGAACACCACTAGAGTATATGATCATAGATGACAATGGAGAGATGATAACCCGAATGGTCCAGGACTATCTAGCTGAGGATTTTGACCATGTTGCACACCACAGGGATAGGATTCAAGAGGATATAGCAGATATATAGCATATCCTCAAGAAAATCAGAGAAGTAAAAACATCAGGTAGCAGCAGGGGAACAGAGTCATCAACACCGTAGACAGAGGAAAGGGTGGAAGAAGAAGAAGGAGATTCAGTCCATCTAATACTGTAGCTAAACGTAACATTCCACATCACCCCTAGTATGTTGTGCAAGGACAAAATTATGGGGCAGACACCCTTGAAGGATTTAATCCAAATCCAACTGGTGTTGACACGGATGCCATCCACGGCACTACACAAGTTGTCGGTTAGCATAAACCATGAGGTACAGTCTCACGCATGCAAAGACTTAACTAAATTGAAGCAGGCAATAAAGAAACGGGACGCTCTGGAAATATTCTATGAGCAAGATAAATCTGAGAGTCGGGAGGAAAGGGAGCACATAAAAGGATTGGAGCAGAAAGTGGCAGGAGCGTATGAGAAGATTCCACAGGATGCACAGAGAGATGAAATCACAGAAGAAAAAAATATTGATCGGATTGCGCACATAATCGATCAATACTAGAAGGAGATCTAGAATCTCTAAGAACATCTCATACCAAGCACACCACTAGTAGTGAAGGAGCAAAGGAAGCGGGAAGAAACAACATAGTTGCACGAGATAGAGAAGAAGTTCAGCACAACAACTGACTTGTCCGATAAAGAAGTGCAATTGTGGACCAAGATAGAGAAGGATCAACAGGTCCAAAAGTGGGACAAGGAAGAAGAAAGGATCAACTCTGCGATCCAAGACCTCAAGCAGAGGCAAAAGAAAGTGTCGATCATAGAACATGTCAAAGGGGTGCAAGACATGAAGAGATTGTAGGAAGAGATAACTACTGCACAAACACAGAAATAGGAGCATCAGGCTCAAATGGAACCGTTGCAGGAGCGGGTAGCAGAAGTCTTGGCACAAGCAGAGGAAACCAAGGAACAAATAGCACAGACCCAGGGAGAGTGTGTGAAATTGATTAGCGACGAAATTCTAGTCTAGATAGTGGCCACACTCAAGGAGAATATTGTGCAGGCACAGACATAGGCAACAGAGCTCAAGGAAAAGGTCCAAGCGATCACCAAGGAGATCGAGGAAGCACACAAAGGTTAGGTGGCTCGAAACGAGCCACATTTCAGTGTTGGGGGCCTATTGGAGGCAAGCCAAAGCGAAAAAAAAGGTGTTTTTTGGAAAGAAAGAATGCACGAGGAAAGCGACAGCTAGAATGAAGAACAACACACATGCATGCGAGGGAATACCTAATGACGGTAGGGTTAGGGTTTTGGAATGGTATTGTAAACAGCTGAAGAGCCATAAATGTATAAATAGAGATACTTGGGTATCATAGGGGGTTGGTTCGGATATATACTTAGGTATCATTGGGATTATGTTTGTTTTTGTTTTGGTTATGCATGAGTTGATGCGATACGTGATATATTGTTGTATGATCTATTTTGTATAAGTTGTTGAGCTAGAGAGGATGAAGGAGGGTAGATCTTGAGGGTTAGGTCATAGGCTGGGGAGCCTGATGTGATCTAGTCTGCCTCATATAGATCTTACCCGACTGAGGAGAGTTGTAAGCGTGCGGTGCTGTAGATTCAGAAATACTATAATAAAAGAGTTGAGAGCCAAATCTTTGTGGACGTAGCCCAGAAGGGGGTGAACCATGGTAATATCTGTGTTATGTGATGAATGCATCCTTATCATTATTGTCTTCAATAGTTATTATTATGTTGAATGAATGAGTTGTTATATTTCCTGCTTATTCGTCGATAACGGTATACTGTGTTTACAAGTTATAATAAATGGCTCAATATATCGCTCTCTTATCTCACACTCAATCCTAGGTTGTAAACAACTGAGTCTTACAGCCACCCATTAAAGCTATCTTGGGTGAGACTACGCAATGCATTCTCTGTGTTGTGTTGCCTTCTGGTTTACCAGGAGGGCCGATAGTTTTATAGGCTTTGTTGGAAACCCGAACAAACATCAACCATGGGTCAATGACCTTAGACAATATAAAAGAGTAGTTAAATAACAGGGGATTAGGAGTATTTTGTTGTGCATACAATTTCCATTGAGGAGGGGGTGTAGTATGACTAGCAAGGTATTAGGTTACTATTGTTGGAGGAGCAGGGGTGGATGGTAGTGGGTCAAGGAAAGTGTAAAAAGGTTTCATGTAACTACCACCAAAAAGAGAGTTCCCATAAGGGGTACCTTGACCATAAGAATGGGTATGAGGTGCAGGGTAAGATGGTATAGTACCTATCTGAGATGAAGCATGTGAAGGAACCTAAGGGGGGTTTTTGGTATCCATAGGAAGTGTGTACCCCACCATAAGGGTTACTATATCCACTAGGTCTAGGAGGGGTAGGTTGTGGATAAGTATGAGAGACAGATCTAAATACACCATTGGTTGCATGGGGTGCCCTTGGTGTTGAAAATTCACCCAAGTGAGAGAAAGGGGAATAAGGAAGAACTATATAAAGGTACCATGATTGGGCATAGGTCATATCATATTGTTAGGAATTTTGGTGGCTTCTTCTTCATTCTTGGGTAGTTTCATGGATATATATTTGGTGGTGGTGGGAGAAAGGGATTTTAGGAACCGATCCATAAGGAAGACATCACTAATATAGTCTTTATATAAACCATTTTGTCTATGCCACTCATGAATGTGGTCCGAGATGTGGGTAGCAATGGTTTGAAGAAATTTAGTTAGGATATCTATGTCTATATCATAGAAAATTAGGAGTTGGAATAAGGTGAGGAAAACTTTAGCAATTGACTCAAAGGTCATATGGGTTTTATCGGGTTGGTCGATATAAAATTTGGTATCAAGACCCATTAGAGTGTGTTGGAAAAGTATTAAACTAATTAAGTCCTTCATTATGGAGTTAGAGGAACACCAAAGGTGGAAGAAGATGATGTGGTTATACGGGTCTTCTCCTAGCTTTCCTTCAAATTTAGGGATATATGATGGCAATTTGTTTGGCATAGGGGCCAATGATTGTTGTGGTGTATGGGTTTGTTAAAAAAATTGTTCAAACTAAGGAGGTTTAAACTAGCCATGAAAGGAATAGAGGGTTGATTAGCATTATCTCCTTGGTTAACTCCAACTATGGTAACGTGGGTTGGATGGGGATGAAGGACCTGATGTGGGGGATGTGGGCTTGGAATTGAATGTACTAGTACCCCTCAATGGGGAGATAGGTTTTTAGTCAGATGATATATAAACTGAGGATAGGTTAGGGCATGGGACCCTATTTCATTGAATAGATAGGATAGTGCGCCTAATGGGGAAATCAGGTTGAAGGCCTTGTATCCCAATATATTCTCTCCTATGGGGAGTTATGGTGTCATAAGGTAAGTATATCTCTAAGGAAGAAGTTAATCAAAGATAATAAACAAAATAAAATATGAATTAATAAATTACTTAATCAAATACACACACTACATGCTCAAATGGTGCATAAGTGGCACTAGTAGAATTTGGCAAATAAATGACTACGTGACTAAACATTTTAGTCATGACATGAAAAAATGACTAAATTCTACTAATTTTTTGCAACACATTTATAATGACTAAATAGATGACTAATTTGATTGTGAGGAAAAAAAGAACATCTAAATAATTAGTCACAAAAATAACAACGACTAAATAAATGACTAATTTGATTGTCGGGTAAACACAACTAAATAAATACTAGTCACACAATATAATTTGCAAACTTTATATACACTATAGATATGTGGATGATTTAAAATATATTAATCAATGGTTATGAAAAATATATCATATTTCATAGTATTATAATATTATATAATATTATGATATTATAATATTGTTTTTATAATAATTCCTGCTATCATTTCACTCATTTCATGGAATACTTTTACGACATATGAAAAATGTTGACAATTAATGTATTCATACTACTCTTTGAAGAAGTGGGAGAATAGGGTTATACTGATCACATTCATAATTTGATGAGGGCACAAAGAATTAATGAGTGCGCATAAGGTGGGAGAATACAATGCTATTCATAATTTGACAAGGGTGCAGAGAGGGTGGAAGAATACAACGCACTTCAGGTAATTATATGGCTAGTTGATGGGCACAGAGGGCATGGATGCAATGGTAAATATTTAATGGGGCAGAGAGCGATGTGTTTGGGGTTTCAGGTAATATATAGATAGTCCATGGGTGAAGAGGGAACAAGTGCAGTGGTAAGTATTCGATGGGGCAGAGGGAGGTGTATTTGGGGTTTCAGACCTGACCAATATTGCATAGAGGGAGTGGGTGTAGTGTTAAATATTCGACGGGTAAGAGGGAGGTGTAATTGGGGTTTCCGGCCTAACCAATATTGGAGCTCGTGAGTAGTATTGGAGTTGGTGAGGTATGAATTGGAGTCGTAGCTAACTAGAGGAGAGGGGTTTTAGTTAATTGAACCATTGGAGATCAGAGTCAACCAAAGGAGAGGGGTTTTAGTTAATTCAAACATTAGAGGTTGTATATGTATATAAGTAGTTTCCATGGTGGATAAAAATTTTGTGGAGAGGAAGTGGAGACTTCTCAAAAGTTGAAGTAATAATTTGAATTTGTAGGGGCGTTCTGCAGTGAAGTCACAGGTAAATAGATTTATGTTTGCAAACCCTATATGTCTGTTTGTATTTTCTATTTTTGTGTTGGGATCTATTCCTTTCTGGATATTTACATTTGCAAACCCTAGATATTTATTTTGATGATGAATTTGGTTTGACACATCCGATGTTACTATATCTTCCACATTTGTCAATTAAAAACTACCATCATTCTTCACCTCATTAGAAATTGACCAGCTTGTTTTTGTGGGGTGGGTGATTCGGTTCTTGTGAGGGTGATTCCGATGGTTTTGATTTCTAGTTCTTAGGTGAGGAGAGGTGTTGTTTTTTTAGAGGTGAGGGGCTAAAGACTAAAGGAAAATGGCTTAAGTTGAAAGTCTAAAGGTGAAATGCTTATGTTGAAAGGTGAATCGAAGGCTTATGGTTAATGGTGAAATGCTCTCTCAAGCCCCTACCCTTGAGAGAGTCTTTTACCATTATGTATTAATTTGAATGCCTCACCCTTAGTAGCCAATGTGATCACTAGAAATCCTTGACATCCTGTCTTTTGTTCAATGTTGAGACTCTTAAATTTCTAGCATATTTCTTGTACTTGCACCTTATTTATATCTTATCTTAGTTAAACATTCAACTTTTTGATAGAAACTTAGTTATTTCTCCCTCTTCTTTCAATATTGATTGGGTTGTTTCTTTTTCACTCCCACTTTTTGTGCCTACATTGCATGTATTTTTATATGGAGAGTAAGGAATAAGTTAATATTTGAGGGAGGGATGATCAGTCCATTCCATGTCTTCCATAAGATTATGTATTCCTTTTAAGGGCTCACCCTTAGTAGCCAACATGAGCACTAGAAAGCCTTGACAACGATTCTTAAATTTCTATCATGTTTCTTATACTTGCACATTATTTATATCTTCTCTTAGTTAAACATTGAATTTTTGATAGACACTTAGTTCTTTCTCTCTCTTCTTTCAGTATCGATTGGGGAGTTTCTTTTGCACTCCCACTTTTCATGCCTACATTGAATGTATTGGTTTAGTCTCATTGACCTACTTTTATGGTCATTCATTGGACATTTCTAAAATTATCTTAACTTACCTTATCTTATAAAGACTCAAATTGACATCAATGATTCCAAAGAACTATTGCAACACATTTGAGCTTAATATTTCTAAATGACTATTGCAACACTTGTAAGTAGAAGACATGTCACAAGCTATTTTCAAATGTTATTGTATGAATGTATAATTACATGATGTGTGGATTAACCTATTTAAATTTCAAATTGTATGATTGGATGATGCATTGTCTTCATTTGTTATTAGTCATAATTCATTATTAATAAAATTACATTTTTTTTTTATGTTTTCTATATATATTATTTATACACGAGATAAAAGAAATTCCCCATGTTCTCTACCCTAGTGTACTTTGAAATTTGCTGAATCACTCTAGTGATTCTCAAATATTGTGTCCCCATCTTTCTTTCCTCTAATCTTTATGAATATGAGACACACACATAAATAGGTTTGCAATGAATCACTGAAAATATGCAAATAGGTGTAACCCTCAGGAGCAATGAAATAAAGGCCTTAATGGATATGTACTATCATTTCAAAAACTTTATAATTACATGAGACCAAAATTTTACATGAAAGGAGAAAATATGCAATTGGGTCTGAAATTTAACTAAAAAAATGTCCCACATAAGGATCCCAATACTAAATAAAGTTCTTCTAAGCAATTTAGTAAGTCCAAATTGCTTGATCTTTTTTCCTTTGTAATGAACCTTGAATTTATGGCCTCAAAATTTTTTTGTTTCATATTATTGTTCCCATTTTGATCGAAATGACATATAATATGGTTTCCAATTCCAATATTCCATGCCACATACAACAAATATTTGCTATTCTACATAAAATAGTTGACAAGCCGAATTCAATGTTGATGTTTTAGTTTATAATTGATTTCTAAATATAATTTATCCTAAGATGAATTTCTAAGTTAATATTAAGTACTAATATAGCTTATTTATTAAGCTGACTTGTAGTAAATAGATTCCATAGCTACCCAAAAGTCTTATGAATGAAAAAATTTAAATCAGGCTTGCATATCACAACAACCCTTTTGTGCGTGCAAGCATGGTGAAAAATTTCATTTGGCTTACTAAGCTGATACACATTTTAAATAATTTACACCATAGTATTGTATTTTGATGAAGATTAGTTCGAAGGGGATTGTTGCATATTTTTGTTCATGCTCCCATGTTTCTCCTAGTGGGGGAGGCATAATGAAAATCCCCAAAGCCCTTATAAATTCAACTCTCATTGATATAAGAATATTGAATTTAGGGATTTGCATGATAGTGAATGAAAACATATGGACGATCGGTTGGAGGAACTATTTACATTTTAATTTAGTGACAATTTTAAAATTGTAAAAATAAAATTTGTTGAGTGGGCCAAATCCAAAATCAAGGATCCATAAGAGTAGACATGTTTACTGAAAGAAGAAATTTCTAACATTTTCAAACCTAACATGACTGGAATTTTCAATGAAGAAAATATAATTAACTTAAATCTTTTGTAGCCATGAAAAAAAGAGTTTATTTACTAGGAAGAATCAAAATGGAGGTAAAAAACTAGAGCAACTTGGGTAGCACAGGGAGATGAAAACACCTAATTTTTTCACAACTATACAAAGATGATGAAAATATCAAATACCATTTGGAGTTTTAAGAATGAGGTGGGAAGGAAATATCATATATTTTCTAATATGGTTGAGCTGAAAAAAAATCATTTCAATAAGGTTTTTAAGGAACCTCATAGAGAAAATATTGTTGACATAATTTAAATGACAATTTTTTCCTAGTTTTGTAAATCAAGATAATCTTCCACATATTTCAATTGAAAAATACCATCACTCTACACCTCGCCAAAAATTGACCATATTTTTTTCTTGGGGTGGGTGATTTGGTGCTTGTGAGGGTAAGTCTGGTAATTCTAATTTCCAGTTCTTAGGTGAGGTGAGGTGTTGTTTTGTGAGAGGTGAGGGGCTAAAGGATAAAGGAGAATGGATTAATTTGAAATTCTAAAGGTGAAATGCTTTTGTTTAAAGGTGAATGGAAGGATTTTGGTTAATGGTGAAAGACTCTCTCAAGCCCCTACCAGAATGTCTCTATTCCCTCCCTGAAGAATGGTTATGGCTGGTATATTGACTAATTCAGCTCCTCAAACTCCTAATTGATCATGTGTTGGTTGAGGACTAATCCTCCATATCCTTCAACTACTATTCCAACTCCTAATCTCTCAGTTGACTATGCCACTAAATTTTTTTTATATAGATTTTGTATGCTACTAAACCAACATTTTCAAATACATGGAAATCATAATTAAATTTCTATGAGTCAAGATCAGTAAATAGATCATGGTACAATGTATAAAAGAATTCATAGTTTGGGTAATCAAAAATTTCCTTAGCATATGAATCACTTTCTTTATCGGGTATTGTAATATGTTCCATGAAAATACATCCAATAAAAATACTCTTGTTATTAAATAAATCCAAACTCTAAGTGTCCATGAAAACTAGTGGTACATTCTCGGTTATTGCACAAGATGATTGATCAAGAGACATATGCTTAGTTTGTTCAAAACATTTTTCAAAAGAAAGGGGTCTATTGTTTTCAATCATCGAGTCAATATTTAAATATTCTATAGATAAGAGTTTCATTCTTCTAGTAGGTGAAGATTTTTCCTCTAACTAATCCTCCTCTTGTTTCTCTTCAATTATAATTGGTAAATCAATAGAGACCTCATGCAAAACAGGGTTCATGCTTCTAGTCCAAGATATATCCTCCAATGTATTTCTTCTTCTACATGATCATTACTACTTACAGAAATAAGGAAATATACATCTATCTATGCCCATACTCATGAAGGGGTTTGTGGTTACACATAGGGTCCTCTTGGTCATGGATACACTAGGAGGAATATTAACTAGAGGCACCATATTCTATGTATGTGTTGGTTGGAAGACCCTGTCTATGTTGTTTGGAAAACCTTGGTGAGCGATATATCTGATGCCTTTGTTGTTGTGTTGAATATAGTATATCTAAACTAGAATCACAAGTGTGGTCACTTTCTAGCATTCTTCAATATCATAAAAATGGAACTCTGATAGTTGTAGAAAAAAATGTAACTTTGATAATTTTAGTGCATGATAGTTTTAGAAAAACTATATTCCAAGATCCTTCTAGTGCCCCCAAAATCATTAATTTGCAATAAAAGACATAAAATTAGTGAAAAAAAAAATTCAATCTCCTTCAATTGTCCCCAAAATCATTAATCTGCAATAACTTGGCCAAAAATGAGAGTGGGAAGTTGCAGTAAGTACTACATGCTCCACAAGACTGCCAAACTGCAGAGGATTCAGATCTACCAAGGCTGATAAACTCTTCCTTCTACGACACCTTTCACATTTCCTATTGGATTCTCTGAGCAATGCTTTCTTTTCCCAACCTCTTCACAACTAGAAAATGCAAACTCATAGACTAGCTTAGTTCCTTGTCAATGTTACTGTTGTTAACAACAACTTAATTGATTGTGTTCCCTTGTACTATCTAGATTACCTGAGATTTGTTAATTAACATATCAAATTAATATTGGAATGAATAACATCAAATATGAGTCAAATTTGAAGGTTGACAATGGATGAATACCATGCATATGATGAGAGAATAGCCGATGAGAATGATATGGACATATATCCATGTCCATGTAATGATTTTCTTGGTGGAAAGGTGAGAATTTTGTTTTGATTTATCTATATATGATAAGACATGGGAATAGTGGTGTAAGTCCCATTTTATGTTGAATCTCTACTCAATAAAACATAACAAATGTGGGTTGATTTATTTTTTTCCAATACTGAAACTTGATTTTGTTTTTGAACTTTGAAAGGACAAGATGAGGAAACCCTTCAACTAAGTCTTGTGCTCCAATATTTACTACTATGCATCCAATGGATTTTGAAGAATTCATACCAAGTGTATGATTTTCATTTATTTCTCATGGATGAAGCTTTGGTTTCGTATTTATTTCTCGATCATCGATGGTTCGAGGAGCAACCACATTGATCAATTCACATAGAAGAATGTCATATTTCACTATATCAAAGAGATCATTTGTCATAGGATTAATTGGAAGGTATATTTTCATCACTTGATCATCTCTAAGGTAGCTATTGATATGAGAAAAAAATGACACCTTCTCACATTCACCATTTGTGTGAAGCAAGGTGGTAGTGGCAGTATTTAGAAATGTAGATTGGTTCTTTGAACCACTTAAATTCGTATCTACCTATGTCTTCAAATTAAGATAAATCAGTAGAAAACCTTCGAAATCAAAAATGTTTTTTGCATTCAAATGGTATTCCCCCACAACAAATCCTACCTCCTCCTCGATGAATAACTCCTCAAAAATATTTCAGTTTAGTCATTCTAGAGCTGAAATCCCCAACAGTTAATTCACCCTTCTCCTTCTTCATTGATTCATATTGTTATTTTAAAGTTTGAAGCTCCACCTGAGTGAATTGTCTCTGAAGCGAAGGATCTGAAACCAATACTTCCACATAGCTTGCCACTTCCATTATCAAGTGGTAAAGAAACCTATGAAGTATTATCATCAATAACAATGTTTGAGAAACTGCTAGTTACACTTCCATTTTCACTGTATGAAATCCCTGCATCTTCACTGGTTTGTTTTATAAGACTCCAAAGCATAATGCTTGCAATCAATATAAGTATCAATTTATGATTGACCTCAAAAATGTATTCAGGTAGAAGGAAAACCGAGCATCCAAGCTTCCTTTACACATTGATTATATAGGTTTCATTCATTCTCTTTTCTTCCTCATTCTCTCCTTTTGTGACAATGTACTAGTTCACAACCCTAGGTTCCACAAAAATCAGTATATTATCAAGATTCCTTTGTTGATTTGGTATTGAAGATGGAAATATATAAATACAAGATCAATATAAAATAAAGAAGTTTGTTTTTATTGAGAAAATTTCTATAGGTAATTATTATAAGATGTAAATGTCCACTCCTATACAGGTGGTATCCCTTTCTATGTGTGGAAATACAAAAATAGTCCTAATTTGTGTTGAATCTCTACTCAATAAAACATAATAGATGTGGGTTCATTTCTTTTTGTCCAAGATTGAAACTTGACTTTGTTTCTAAACCTTGCAAGGAAAATATTAGACTGCCCTTCAACTAAGTCTCGTGTTCCAATATTTATTATTGTGCATCCAATGGACTTTGAAGAATTGAGACAAAGTGTATAATTTTCATTTATTTCTCATGGATTAATCTTTGTTTTCGTATTTATTGCTCGATCATCGATGGTTCCAGGAACAACCACATTGATCAATTTTCATAGAAGAATGTTATATTTCACTATATCAAAGAGATCATTTTTCATAGGATCAATTGGAAGCTATCTTTTCACTACTGGATCATATCTAAGGTGGCTATTTATATGAGAAAAAAATGCCACCTTCCAATATTCGCCAATTGTGTGAAGCAAGGTGGTTGTGTGGAGAGCTTGGACACTTTTCTAGACAGTGCACCCAAGATAAGAAGGGATTTGGTGAAAGAGGGAGAATAAAATAGATTACATCCTCAGCATAAGTTGAAAACAAAGCAGAGGAAGATGAGCAACAGTTGGTTTCCACAGCTAGAGAGTTTTCTAGAATGTTTAAGGATGAATACACTTTGTTCTTGGATATAGAGGACAGAACCAGGTTAGGCTGGTACATAGACAGTGGGGCCACAATTTACATGATAAGTGACTGAATTGCAATTTATGAATTCTTAAGTTAAGCTTCAATAATTGTTAAGTGTGGGGTTCATTCCAGTATGATGGAATTTCATGAAAAAGGGGCAGTATCACTACAACTAGAATCAGGAAGAAATTTTAGAATACCAGAAGTATTGTATGTACCATGTATGAGAATCATATTTCTCTCAATATCAACCTTGGATATTCAAGGCTATGGGTAAATCTTCTTTGGTTGTAGTGCACACATTCGTTCAGTTAAAAGTCAAGAACTAGGACCACCTGTAATGATAGGAATAAGTTAATATGGGCTATATAAACTGTGGGGACAACCTGTTTACAGACTCACAAAAGAAATCAATGAGTCTGCAAGTCAAAGTGTAAGAGAACATGAGGATATTCTCAGTAGACCCACATGGTGGGAATGGACTCAAATGGATGAATGGGGATACTCAGATAATCCTAGTACATGGTGTAGCAGACCCATCCTAGAAGAACAAATAGAATGTCTGGGCATGGAACAGTATGGCCTCTCAGACTCAGAGGGAGAAAGATATAGTGAGGTGGATCGTGGAGAAGACAAATCCAGTGAATTTACCTCCCTAGATAATGTTGGCATGTTTTACAGGCAGCATATGCTTGTCATTGATGGCAAGTACAACAATGATTATGGATTGAGTACAGGTACAATGTGCCAGGCGGGCACTAGAATTATTTTGGGGAGATGCAGCAGAGCAAGCTCGTGAAGACCAGAAGAGATAGTGCAGAGGTGCACACAGAGTGCAGAGTGTGCTTGTCATTGATGGAAAGATCAGAGTGTGCATCGATGGCAAAACAGGAACAACGTAAGCTCATGAGGATTAGTGTAGAGTCACACACAGTGCGTAGGTGTGCACCAGGGATTAGGTTAAATCATTGCCAAAGCTCAAGAGAGATAGCATACTCAAGATCTCAGGCGGATCAAAGATCGAGGCCTTTGACACTTAGAAATTCTTCCAAGTTAGGAGGATGCATAAGCTCCGAAGGAGAAGCGACAGTGATCATTGGATCCCATTCAGAATTATTGATGACCATCATATCTGAACTCAGATAGGACGAGCGCACAGATGGAGGATAGATATTGGGCATTATATCCAAGCGCGGGGTCCAACCATCGTTGGATCCAGGAGAACCTGCATGTTATTTAAAGTGCAAGGTGAAGCGGGCTTACAAAATCAGAAAAGAAGGAGGATTGTCCATCTTCGGGTAGGACACATTGTCACACATCAACATTTCGTTGACCAAGAAGTCAAAGGAAGGAAGTGATCTATCCTTCCAAATCGCGAAATGCGAAATGGAGAAATGATCTGAGCCGTTGGATCGAGAATTGATCGGGGATGGACGCGTGGCGAAAGATCAGAACACCACAAAGACACTATTTCGGAGTTTCACAGACCGGGAAATCAAAGATCAAAGGAACATTAACCTTTGAAGTAGTGAACCTCAATATCCTGAAAGGTGAAATATCAGAGAACCACAAAGAAACCATTTCGGAGTTTCAAATACCGGGAGTTGGAAGAGTCAAGAGTCGAGACTCTTCATCAAAGAAGTCCTGAAGTTCGGAAATGCGAAACATCGAAATCCTGAAACATGCACATCAACAAAGACACGAAACTACGACTTAATATAAGTCGTTGATCAGAAGGAGATCGTCGACCATTGATTTGACTCCATTTCAGATTTTCGGATACCGGGAGCTGGAGGAGTCAAGAATCGAGACTCTTCTTCACAAAATCCCCGAAGTTACGAAATGAGAAATGCCGAAATGAGAAACTGCGAAAGCACTGTATGATTAAACGCTTGGTCACCGTTGGTGGTCACATCGTTGAAGAGATGGAGAGAAAATATCAAACAGACAAGCTCCATTTTGGATTTTGGGACATGGAGAGTCGAGACGACTCTTCACAGAATCGCCGAAACGAGAAATGTGAAATGTGTGTTCAGAATTAGCCCCTGGTCATAACCTATGGTCACATCGATGAAGGCTCAAGAGAGGAGCTATCACGAAGCTAATCTCCATTTCGAATATCACGACTTGGAGAGTCGATATGCCTCGCAACAAGAATTCACGACATGTGAAATACTGAAATGCCGAAATGTCGAATTGCCGAAATGAAAAGTGGCGAAATCAACGTGAGACCCTGTGCTTGTAATCCAACGGTTTTGGATACTTGGAAATCTGATCGAAGGGCTATTGTTACTCTTAGCAGTTAATCGATCAGTTACAATTCAGTTAGAAGAACTGAATCATGAGTCTTGGACAGTTGGCGATTCAGTTGATGATCTGTTTTCTCAATAGGTTCACAGCGTAACTCCTAGAAACAATGGGTGGTTTCTTCTAGAGGACTAAAAGAGACTTCAGGATGATTTCCAGAGGAGCTGAAGAGACTCAAGGCATCTGCCAGTGGAATGAAAATTGTTCATAGAGGTGATTGACATATGGAAGAGCGTTGAATGTTGTAACTGCAACAAAGAGAATGAGCTTGACTATGACAGAGAAGACGAAGAGTCTTGACTGCTGGAAAGGCTAAGAAATCTCGGCATAACACCCAGTGATGATGAACAAATGGGTTAAACCACCAGAGAAGCTGAAGAGTCGTAATGATGATCAGGCAGAGCACTCGCTGTGAAGAGCATGCAAAATCATTGCACATAGAGCATGCATAAGGTGCACAGAGACTATAAGAATGCAGAACAAAGAAGAGATGGGAGTTGTTGCTATTGAGCATGATTCAAGTGTGTATAATGAGGTAGAGTGTAGCAGTTGAAATGAAAAGAAGAGGAATGGTGCATTGAATGGACATGGCGCACAGAACATAAAAGGTAGAAGAACAGAAAGTGCAAGGATGTGTGCATGAAGACAGTGAGGCAGACAGAGAAGGGTAGTGTAGCAGAACAATGATGAGACTGGTAAGCCATTGATGAAAATTATATCACTGCAATAAGTTTTAGTAGCAAAGATTTATATTCCAGGGTGGTAGCGAGGTGCTAGGGAGGATTTTTGTCCTCATAGGTTCAAGTGGGTGCTTGAACACAGGGAGTTGCAGCTTCCATCTGGTTGCAGCCAGAGAAACAAGGGTGGAAGGGTGGTGTAAGGGAGAATTGTTGTTCTCTGTTATATAGGTTGGTGCCTGTGTGACTGGAAGTTGGTTCTTCCATCCAGTTGGTGCTAGAACACTTAGGGAGTTGTTGCTTCCTTCTAGTGGGTGCTAGAGAAACCAAGGAGTTGGTGCTTCCTTCTAGTGGGTGATAGAGAAACTAGGGAGTGGGTGCTTCCCTCTAGTGGGTGCTAGAGAAAACAAAGAGTTGGTGTTCTCAGCAGGTTGCAGCTTGCAAAACAGAGGTTGTAGCCTCACAATGAGTTGGAGATCATATGTATGATAATGTAAAGAATGTAAAGATTACTTATCATATAAATAAGAAGAGGTTTTTACCCTTTATGGGTTTCCTCAGGAAATATTTTTCTCTGTGTATCTCATATGTGTGAATGATGTTGAATGTACTATTGCTTGCTTCCCTTCATTATTGTGATTGTCATTGAGTGCTCTGTAAAGAGTTTAAAATAATCATAATTGTTTAAGCAAGGTTACAATTGATTCACCCCCCTCTCAGTTGTCCAAAAATTGGTATCAAAGCTGGCCCCTTTTATCTAAGGGTAGATTCTGGAGCTTAAACATGTCAAGTCATGAAGGGACTTCAGTCACTAAGCCTCTTATGTTTAATGGAACAAACTTCACCTTCTGGAAGGTTAGAATGAGAACATACCTAATGGCCTTAGGTGTTGATGTTTGGGATGTAGTAGAGATTGGATACATAAAGCCTATTGTGATAGCTTCCAAGGATGATAAGTTAGAATTTAGCTTTAATGCAAAGGGAATGAATGTTATCTTAAATGGACTTCCATAAGTCGAGTTTGTAAAGGTGATGCATCTTCAAACTGCCAAAGAAATGTGGGACAAACTCATTAGCGGTTATGAAGGTAATGAGAAGGTAAAAGATGCCAAGATTCAAACCTATAGAGTACATTTTGAAAATATATAGATGAAAGAAGATGAAACCATTGGGAAGTATTTTCTGAGAGTTGAAGAACTAGTAAATGCAATGAAAGCACTTGATGAAAAATTGAGGAACCCTCCTTAGTTCAAAAAAATTTGAGATCTCTGCCAGATAGGTTCAACCCAAAGGTCTCAGCTATAGAAGAACTAAATGATATAAAGACTTCGGCTTTTTATCATCTTCTAGGAACTTTGACTGCATATGAAATGAGGATAGTTACAGATAAACCCACCTCTAGAGAAGCATCATTTAAAGCAGATAAGAATGAATATTTTGAGCCTGATGAAATTGAAGAAAAATTTGTGAGAAGACTAAAGAAAGGATCAGGCAAGTACCAAGGTAAGATGCCCTTCAAATGTTTCAACTGTGGTAAAATAGGTAATTTCACAAATAAATTTCCACACAAGAAACATGATCAGAACTCTGAAGGTGAAAATAAGTTCAAATCCAAAAGATTTGATAAAAAGAAAAGTTTATGTGTAAACAATGATGACTCCTCAGAAGACACCAATAGTGACTCTTCCTGTGAAGATAAGGTAAATGACTTCATGCTTATGGCCAAAGAGGATTATGATAATAAAAGCACAGGTAGTGAGGCTAATGAAGAAGAAGCTATGGTTGATTTGGAAGCAGAACTGATCAGTGCACTGGAAGAGATTGACAGACTCAGAATTAAGAACAGAAAGCAAAAACAATTGCTGATACAGTTCGAGAAAGACAGTAAACAACCTGATGAAGACTTTGTCCAGCTAAAAGTGAAATTAGAAGAGGTAAAGAAAATCGAGGACATTCTAAAACAACAGTTATCAGAAAAGAAGGCAAGATGTAAATCCCTGGAAGAAGAAGTAGTGAAAACTAGGAAAGAGTTGGATAAGTTTCAAGCCTTGTATCATCAGAATCTATCGAGTATCAAAGCCTCAAAAGGATTAGCCACAATTCTGAATCAACAAAGGAATCCAAAGTTGAAAACAGGTTTGGGTTATGAAGAGGGATCAAGTAGTGGTCATCCAAGAAATAAAGACTTCATCAAGTTTGTCAAATCTACAACTAATTACGAGAACAAACATGTAGAAACAAAGGAAGATAATCAACCACCCAGGAGGAGTAACGAAAAAGGTGCCAGAACTGAATCTGTAGAACAAGGAAATAGTACACTCCCTGCTCAAGGAAATCATCAGCATGGAAGAAATCGATTTTCTCAAAGAAGACAACCATTTTCCAGGTACAAAGAATTTTTCTATGGATATTGTTTCTATTGTTCTAACTTTGGTCACAAAGATGTAAACTGTTCCTTAAGATTTAGACATGATCTCTTAAGATTTCCAAGGAATAAATATCTGCCACAACAAAGAATGATACAGACAAGTAACAAACCATCACATATTGCAAATTGCCAAATTAAGTCTAGAGACATGCAACTGAGGAGGTCAAGAAATAATAAACAGTCAATGAGTAGACAACGCTGCAAAAATAACTTTGACCTATTGAAAAATGAGATTGAATGCTATAACTATCACAACTTTGGCTACAAAGCTGCAAACTGCCATCTGAAGAGTTACAAAGCAGATCTAAGGATAAAGTTCTTAGATAGAAAGGCCAGCACATGGAAAAAGAAAGATAGTGAAAAATATGGTCTAGCACTTTCAACTCAAAAACAAAAGGCCTCCGGGAATATAGACAGTGGATGTTCCAAGCACATGACTGGAGACAAGGATAAGCTTCTTCTTATAAGAAAAATCAAAACAGGAAATGTGATCCTTGAAAATGATGAACCAGGTAAAAACAAGGATAAAGGGATGGTGAGTTTAAGGAATGAAAAAGGAGATTCTCAGGATGATCTTCCTATACATGGGATGAAACATAATTTTCTCAATGTAAATCAAATATGTGATAGAGGATGTAAAGCAGTGGTCAATTCCAAAGACTATAAGATAAAGTCTGTAAACTCGGGACAAGTGATGGATAAAATCATAATGACAGACAATAATTTTGACATTGAATCCTCCCATGCAAGTAAAGAAGAAGATTTGTATACAATAAAAGAATGTTCAGTTCACATTTATCCCATGGAAGAAGTAGGAGAAGAATCATGTCATAAGCTGGAAGAAAAAATTTTGAAGGTTGAAAAGTCAAATACCCAAAGAAAGTTCCTAAACAGCTCCATGCCCCTGAATAAGCTCTTGGATAGTCAGAGATCACCAAATGACAAATATGGTATTGGATACAACAAGGAATAAATCAGTACTCCTAAGAAACTTAATACAGGTCCTTCATTTGTGAAAAAGAAAAGCAAGTATGAGAGTGGTTGTAATGGTTTTTTCTTGTGATTGAATATGGTCATAAAAGCCTTGGATTGTATGCATCATGGAAGAAAAATGAAATTGCAGTAATAGAGATCGATGAGAATCAATGGGGAGATCCAAGGGTTGTTTTAAAAGTATGAGCTACAATTACGCAATGGTTCAGTGGGACAACAACATTCGCAGCAACAACATTATGTTGTACAAAATTATATACATGACATTCTGTAGAGATAACAAGAGGAAAGACCTTGTCAGAAAAATCTAACCTTTTAGAAACAAAGGAGGAAAACTGTCAAAAGCAGAGAGAGAACAGTGACAAGGGGAGTCATCCAGTTATGAGAAGAAAAGGTTGATGAAGGAGTCCTAGTAAGAGAGGTGAGCAATATTGAGTATTCTACAGAGGATACAGCGGAAGATGAAGATGAACAGGTCCAAGAATCAAAAGTTGGGTGTCATCCCATCTCACACCTAAAAGAGTCCATCCTGTTAGGGGGAGTTTGTATTGATTGAATATATGATACCTCCGAAAAACACTGCAACAGCTCAGGGGGAGCGTGTTTTTCTTTGACATTGATGTCAAAGGGGGAGAAAAGAACAGGTCTGGGTGCCTTTGTTGCCATCAATGCCAAAGGGGGAGATTGTTGTCATGTTTTACAGGCAACGTATGCTTGTCGTTGATGGCAAGTACAGCAGCGATGATTGCTTGAGTACAGGTACAATGTGTCAGGCGGGCACCAGAAGTATTTTGGGGAGACGCAGCAGAGCAAGCTTGTGAAGACTAGAAGAGATAGTGCAAAGGTGCACACAGAGTGCAAAGTCTGCTTGTCATTGATGGTAAGATCAGAGTGTGCATCAATGGAAAAATAGGAACAACGTAAGCTCAGGAGGATTAGTGCAGAGTCGCACGCAGTGCGTAGGTGTGCACCAAGGACGAGGTTAACTCATTGCCAGAGCTCAAGAGAGATAGTGTACTCAGCATCTCTGGTGGATCAAAGGTTAAGGCCTTTGACACTTAGAAATTCTTCCAAGTCAGGAGGATGCGTAAGCTCGAGAGGAGAAGCGACAGTGATCATTGGATCCCATTCAGAATTCCCGATGACCGTCAGATCTGAACTCAGATAGGATGAGTGCGTAGACGGAGGACAGATCTCAAGTGTTAGATCTGAGCGCGGGGTCCGACCGTCATTGGATCCAGGAGAACCTGCACATTATTTAAAGTGCAAGGTGAAGTGGGCTTACAAAATCCTGAAAGAAGGAGGACTGTCCATATTCAGGCAGGACAAGTGGTCACAGATCAACATTTCTTTGACCAAGAAGTCAAAGGAAGGAAGTGCTCTATCCTTCCAAATCACGAAATGCGAAATGGTGAAATAATCTGAGCCGTCGGATCGAGAATTGATCGAGGACGGACACGTGGTGAAAGATTAGAGAACCACAAAGACTCCATTTCAGAGTTTCGCAGACTGGGAAATCAAAAATCAAAGGAACATTAACCTTTGAAGTAGCGAACCCCGAAATCCCGAAAGGAGAAATATCAGAGCACCACAAATAATCCATTTCAGAGTTCCGGATAGCGGGAGTTGGAAGATTCAAGAGTTGATACTCTTCATCAAATAAGTCTCGAAGTTACGAAATGCGAAACACCGAAATCCCGAAACAGGCACATCAACAAAGACGTGAAACTACGACTTAATAAAGACGTGAAACTATGACTTAATTTGAGTCGTTGATTAGAAGGAGATCCTGGTCCATTGATCCAACTCCATTTCAGAGTTTCGGATACCGGGAGTTAGAGGAGTCAAGAGTCGAGACTCTTCTTCACAGAATCCCCGAAGTTCCAAAATGCGAAATGCCGAAATGCGAAACTGCGAAAGCACTGTATGAATAAGTGTTTGGTCACCACCGGTGGTCACATCGTCGAATATTTGGAGAGAAGAGCTCGAAGAGACAAGCTCCATTTCGGAGTTTGGGACATATAGAGACGAGACGACTCTTCACAGAATCCTCGAAATGTGAAATGCGAAATGCGTGTTCAAAATTATCCCCTGGTCATAACCTATGGTCACATCGATGAAGGCTCAAGGGAGGAGCTAGCACAAAGCTAATATCCATTTCAAATATCGCGACTTGAAGAGTCAATATGCCTGACAACAGGAATTCATGACATGCGAAATACCGAAATGTTGAAATGTCGAATTGTCGAAATGCAAAGTGGAAAAATCAATGCGAGACCATGTGCTTGTAATCCAACGGTGTTGGATACTTGGAAATATAATCGAAGGGATATTTTTACTCTTAGCATTTAATCTATTAGTTACAATTCAGTTAGAATAACTGAATCATGAGTCTTGGACAGTTAGCGATTCAGTTGCTGATTTGTTTTCTCAATAGGTTCACAGCATAACTCCTAGAAACGACGGGTGGTTTCTGCCAAAGGACTAAAAGAGACTTCAGGATGATTGTCAGAGGAGATGAAGAGACTCAAGGCATATGCTAGTGGAATGAAACCTATTCATAGAGGTGATTGACATATGGAAGAGCATTGAAGGCTGTAACTGCAACGGAGAGAATGAGCTCGATTGTGACAGAGAAGACGAAGAGTCTCGACTGCCGAAAATGCTAAGGAATCTCGGCATAACACCCAGTGATGATGAACAAATGGGTTAATCTTCCAGAGAAGTTGAAGAGTCATAATGAATATCAGGCAGAGCACTCGTTGTGAAGAGCATGCAGAAGCATTGCGCATAGAGCATGCACAAGGTGCACAGAGACTATAAGAATGCAGAATAAAGAAGAGATGGGAATTGTTGCTATTGAGCATGATTCAAGTGTGTAGAATGAGGCAGAGTGCAGCAACTGAAATGCACAGAAGAGGAATGGTACATTGAATGGACATGGAGCACAGAGCATGAAAGGTAGAAGAACAGAAAGCGCAAGGATGTGTGCATGAAGACAGTGAGGTAGACAGAGCAAGGTAGTGTAGCAGAACAGTGATGAGACTGGTAAGCCATTGATGAACATTATATCATTACAATAAGTTTCAGTAGAAAAGATTTATATTCCAGGGTGGTAGGGAGGTGCTAGGGAGGATTGTTGTCCTCAAAGGTTCAAGTGGGTGCTTGAACACAGGGAGTTGTAGCTTCCATCTGGTTGCATCCAGAGAAACAAGGGTGGCAGGGTGGTGCAAGGGAGAACTGTTGTTCTCTATTATACAGGTTGGTGCCCATGTGACTGGAAGTTGGTGCTGGAACACTTAGGGAGTTGTTGCTTCCTTCTAGTGGGTGCCAGAGAAACCAAGGAGTTGGTGCTTCCTTCTAGTGGGTGTTAGAGAAACTAGGGAGTGGGTGCTAGAGAAAACAGAGAGTTGGTGCTCTCAGCAAGTTGTAGCTTGCAAAGCAGAGGTTGTAGCCTCATAATGAGTTGGAGCTCATATGTATGATAATGTAAAGAATGTAAAGATTACTTATCATATAAAGAAGAAGAGGTTTTTACCCTTTATGGGTTTCCTCGGGGAAATATTTGTCTTTGTGTATCTCATATGTGTGAATGATGTTGAATGTACTATTGCTTACTTCCCTTCATTATTGTGATTTTCATTGAGTGCTCTGTAAAGAGTTTAAAATAAGCATAATTGTTTAAGCAAGGTTACAACTGATTCACCCCCCCTCTCAGTTGTCCAACAAATAAGAGGGAGTGTTAGAGTATAGCTCAGGCAGGTAACTCCTCCTCATTAGGGGTGTCTAGTAATGAGGAGGAAGCCAATCATTTGACTAGACAAAAGAAAATTAAATGGTGGGGACCACCTAACTCAAGATAAGATTGCATCTCAATGCTTGATTAAGTCCCCACCCTTGGATCAAGTTCATAATGAGAGGATCTGAGGGATATGAATGATTGAGGAAAGGATGTTAGGGATACAAGTAACCTGGAAGCCTCACTATCAATATAAGAGAAAAGAGATCGAGGTCGACTAGAGAGAGGAGGCACTCGAAAGAGGAATGAGATAGGTTATGCAAGATAAAAAATAAGAGGAGGCCGAGAAGGGCCAAGATAGAGACAAAATCAAGTCTCTTTGCATGTTCAAGGAGGCAAGTGTAACCATAGATCAAGTCGGGTCTCATAGAAACCAATTCAGATTTTTATATGTGCATAAGGAGGAAATCATTTCAGATCTCATTGTGTGAAAAAGGACCCAAGTTATGGAAAGCATTTCATCTCTCACTGTCTGGACGAGGAGCCGAGTTGGGGACAACGTTCATCATGAAAAAGGAATTGAGGTTGAGCTAGGCCTGAAGGAGGTAAAGGAGTCGAGTTAGGTAAAGTACGACATATGCTTGGATTACACACTCATCCAGTATGAAAGGAAAGAGTTCCCAAGTCAGAAGTAATGGTATAAGTTGTGATTTGAGGAGATACTAGTCGAATATAAACCGAGTAGCAGTTCCAATTTTGTATTTTATGGTTTTGATAAGTATTACCAGTTGAAGTACAGACCTGTACAAGTCATACGATATATGTAAACTCAGCTTGAGTAAATGATATTCTTTCAGTGGAATGATATAAATAAAATTTCATTTTTTTGATGATATTCATTGATGTTGTGTTGTTTTAATAGTGTGGATGTCATAGGAAAGAGAAGAGTTTAATTCTACTTCTGTTCAGAAATATTTTATCCTTCTTAGTGTTATTTTTCTTCAAATATCTTTTTCATTCAAATGGTATTCCCCCACAACAAATCCTACCTCCTCCTCAATTAATATCTCCTCAAAACTCTTTCAGTTTAGTCATTCTAGAGCTCAAATCCCCAAAAGTTAACTCACCCTTCTCCTTCTTCATTGGTGCATATTCTTATTTAAAGTTTGAATCTCCGCCTGGGTGAATTGTCTATGAAGCCAAGAATTTGAAACCAAAACTTCCACATAGCCTCCCACTTCCATTATCAAGTGGTCAACAAGCTTCTAAAGTACTATCACCAATAACAATTTTTGAGAAACTGCTATTTACATTTCCATTTTCACTATCTGAAATCCATGCATCTTCACTCATTTGTTTTATAAGACTCCAAAGAATAATGCTTGCGATCAATATAAGTATTATTTTAGTATTGACCTCAACAATGTCTTCAGGTAGAAGGAAAATTGAGCCTCCAATCTTGCTTGCCACATTGATTATATAGGTTGCATTCAACCTCTTTTCTTCCTCATTCTTTCCTTTTGTGACAATGTACTAGTTCACAACCCTAGGTTCCAGAGAACTCAATATATTATCAAGATTCCTTTGTTGATTTGGTATTGCAGATGGAAATATATAAATACAAGAGAAATATAAAATAAATAAGTTTGTTTTTATGGAGATAATTTATGCAGGTAATTATTATAAGATGTAAATGTCCACTCTTATATAGGTGGTATCCCTTCCTACTTGAGGCTTAGCTTTTATCTGATATTGAATATAGTGCTCCTTTTTGCTAAGGTGACATGACTATATATAATGGAGAGTTTCTTGATGCTTAACATTTTTTACTATTGACATATAGTGCTACTTTTTGCTAAGGCAACTTGACTACAAATATCTAAAGTTATGAATTGTAAGGTTAACTGCCTTGGACATTGAGATCATTTCTAGTAAAATAATTCTTTAATATCTTTTAATATCATAACTATCACATCATAAAAGAGATTTGAAGGCTCATCACAATGTTTCATGTTCTGCACTTATTTTTTTACACCTCTGCCAATTCTTCTTGCAATTTTGTTGTTTCATTGTTTGAAAAAGAGAGCAACTACCTTGGAGATAGTTTGCTGCTAATTTTAAATGTTGTATATTTTTTTGCATGTTGGTTAAACCACATGCAGAGAAATCATACGAAACATGCAGTGTCGCCAAAAGGACAAGGCATTTATAATGTCAACAGAGCTCTGAAAACTACATAAGAGCATGTCAATATTGGTCATAGTGATCATAAAGAACTCGTTGAGCAATGTGTAAAGGACATTGTTGATAGTAGTGTTGAAGTTGAGGTAATCAATTTTTTTTTGTGATAGTCAATCTGTCCCAATGTTTTGTCATAAATTTTCACGCTTAAAATGTTCTTTTTGACAAAAATTTATTGCTTGCATTCTTTATACTTTTGAATGCTTGATAATATATTCTTAGCACTTTTGAATGTTGTATATTTGTTTTTCATGATGAAACCACAAGCAGGGAAACTCTATAAAAGCAACATGATGAAAAGGACAAGTCATTATCAAAAGATCTATGAAAGATGCACTAAGTGATCTCAATATTGATAGCGAGCATATTGACGTTGAACTCTAGAATAATGTGCAGTATATTCATAGTGGTACTCATGAACTCGAGGTGAGTGCAATAATTATACACTAGATATTAAAATATAATTCTTGTTTTGACATTTTTCATATCTCAAGATAATGTGTATTTTTTTATGTTTTTGTAGAAATGTATTGATCATAAACTCCAAGAAGGAAACAAAGTAAAGTTATTGGATCCATATGAAAATGATACTGTGGGCATAAGATGGATTCACTCATTATCTATTATACATGGAGTGAAATTGAGTGGATCAGAGACACAAATGTTTGACATTTTTGATTATATATATATATATATATATATATATATATATATATATATATATATATATT
>ML776757.1:427255-469244 GCA_009831015.1 Picea engelmannii | reverse complement strand
TTATTATACATATGGTCATCTTGCAATTCATTAAAATTGCCAAATTATTATCTAAATTAAAATATTATAACATGTTTTATTATACATATGGTTATCTAGCAATTCATTAAAATTGCCAAATTATATGTTTTAAATTGATTTTATGTCAGATTATTTTAGATTTTTATCATGATCATGTTAGAATAAATCTTTTATCTTTTATTTTATTTTTTAATTTAAGTTTACTACTAAGTTATTTAATGTTATAATTTAAGTTTAGTACTATGTTTATTTGCATTACACAATTAATTTATGGTAAATAATAAATTATTCATATCATTATATAATTGGACATTTACTACTAAACTTGTAGTAAATATAATGATTATGTAACTAATAAACATTATATCAATACACTACCAATTTACATAAATTAGTGAGTCAAAATGACTAAATATACTACTAGTTGACAGCAATAACTGATACAAATTACTAAATTTACTACATGATGACTACCACAAATAAATAAATAAATGACCAGTTAATGACAATCAATGACTATAGCAATGACTAAATATACTACCAATGGATGGAAATTAGAGAATACAAATGACTAAATATACTACTAGCTGACATAAAATGTTGATTGCAATGACTAAATATACTACTCATTGACGGAAAATGATGATTACAATGACAAAATATACTACTAGTTGACGGAAATAAATGATACAAATGACTAAATTTACTACACTTTGATGACAATAATGAACTACCAACCAAATAAATGACTAGTGAACATCAATTAATGACTAAAACAATGACTAAAGTTACCACCAAAATGATCAACCAAAACAACCAATAAATGACTAAAAATTTTTAGTCATATATTTGGTCGCATTATATATGTCCAACAATATACTACTAGTAGTCACCTGACTAAACTTAGTCATTTATATGCATTTTTTAGTCATTTTTTTAGTCATAAATTTGTCTTTTTTCCTACTAGTGTGGTTTCAAGTGTATTTGATAAATGAAGTTGTCATAATCCTAGTAGTTTCATCCTATCAAAAGAGAAATAATCTAGCCTAGAATATCAACTAAAGAACTCAAACAAAACCTAGACTATGGATGGGGTCCTTCTAAACAACTAACAACAAGGAAATATGAGATCCCCTATGTAGCTATGTGAAGGTATGAGAGATAGTTATAACTATGGGGAAATGGGTAGTGAGAGGTCCCATGGCATGTTGAAATTTGTCTCAAGTGCCCTCTTTCCTATTAGACTCACCTGGGTAAAAGACACCAAATATTGGCTACTGATCTACCTCTTCACATGAACATGTAACGGGTTACCTCACCTTCAAGCATAAATCACCCGATCTAGGGATTTTTAGTAGCGAAAGAGAAAAAAGTCTCAATGACACTTTTGGTCCAAACCTTGGCATTATCCACTAAGAGCACACTTGTTACTCAATGGGTTGGGACTGTGTCCATTAGAAAGGATTTTAGTTCTTTAATAGGACAACTTCTATGTCTTGACCAAGAATAATTGTTTGGATGTCTATCCCCGAGGTCATAACTCAACTACAAAAATTCTTTTGGTGCCCAAGGGGCCTTAAACATTCATTTTAAGTTAAGGGTTAACTTTATCATTGAGATTAACGTCATGAACCAAGCATACAAATTAAGGTGTGCTTTGTGTGTTGGTGGTGTGTATGAACAAATAAGAAACTAAAAGTAAATTGATGAAAAGAAAATACTCAAATTTAAATTCTAAATATAAGTAAAATTATCAAGCTACTAAGTGATGACTTTTCCTTTAATCATATTCAAAAAATTTCAAATAAAATATTCCTTTTCAAAACATGCAATGAGATTTTCAAAAAAAATCCCTATTGGAAAGAAAAAATTGAGGTCCTAAGTGGCTTTTTTTTATTTTCACTAAGTGTTTTTTTTATGAAAATTTGAATTACACTCAAATTATGTAACAACAAAAAAAATGAAATCATGTGATTGAAATGAATAGTAAGGAAGTTAAGCAATGCAGCCTAGTTCCTATGCCCTAACCTATATGCTCTTTTCTTTTCAAAATGAAATGGTATGAAACTAAAATAAAAATAAACCTACATGCATGAAAAAACAATCAAAAGAAAAGCTATAGCATGTTTGTAGAGACAAATAGTGATCCAAACCCCCAAAAGCCACTTGAAGGAAAGGTACTGAAACCCATAGGGGGTTTGTTCCTTAATCCTTTCGGTTTTAGAGGGTTTTTAAAATAATCACAAAATTGAAAATGAAATGAGAATCTGTAGGCACCAAAAAGAATATTAAACAACATGACAAAGCACGCGAATCTAGAAAAAATCATAAAAGTTTCCCTTGCAGAAAAGTACATGAGTAAGTGCATTCACCACTGCACGAAATGGGGATGATAATTGCATTGAACAATGCTATAACTAGGCATATTATGTGTGTTTACCAATGATCCTATTCATCTAATTTATTGTGTTGGTGCTTAGGGCATAATCTACATCTGTCTTCTTGGATATGTGAGACTCCTTGGTGATTTATGACTTTTGTAACCTACAAACATGAACAAAAATCTACATGAAGTTAGTAACCCTAAAAAAAATCATGAAAACAAATAAAAAAAGAGAAATGAAACCCTTTACCACACACCCACAACCACATATCATGAGATTGTCTCATATCCCTAGTGGAGTTTTCAAATCTACTGGTGCAAGTCTGTAGCAAGGGTGAACAAATCTACAAAGTTTGTGGTTTCTACAAAACTAAATACAAATGGATTAGAAAACTAAAAACCCTAGTTTTTCATCAAGAACTCTATCCTAAGATCCCCAATATTTAGTAAAAGTAAGAGCCATGCAATAGAAAATAAACATGAACAATAATAAAATCAAATAATAAATTGAATTTGCATTACCCAAATGGAAAGATCTTACATAAAACACTTGTGGAGATCCTCTAGTGGCCTCTTCTTGGGAGGGTTATTTGCTTCCCTAAGTGCGTGGCCTACTCTCCTCCTCTACCTGTAGATGGATGTTGTAGTGAGGGCCTCCTTTAAAACTAGGGTTTCTATGAAACCATGGTTTCAAATGAGAAAGGGGAAAACTAGGGAAAATGATACAATGAGGGGGATGAGAGGAAAATGTGATATGAGAGAGTGAAAATGAGGGAGATTGCCAAATGGGGTGAGACCACTCCTTTTATAGGAAAAATATACGATTTTTTCATATTTTTCTTTTTTGAAATTAAAATTAGGAGGGGAAGTCATAAAAATGGTTGATGATTTAATTACTTAAATCTAAATTAAAAAACAGGTTTTAAAAGCTAATTAATGGAATTATTAAGTGAAAGTGAGTTTTTTAATGGTCTTTTAAGTGAAATTAACTTTAGGAAAGGGTCCTAAAATTAATTAAAAGAAATATGGTGTAAATTACATGAAACCCACATTATAATTGGAGAATTCCATTACACCTAGCATTTTGGTCTAAGTAGGTCATTTAAGAGTTTTTTCTTACCCATTTTTAATAGTCCAATAATTTATAATTATTTTCAAGTAATAATAAGCTTTTCATTTTTCATTTATGAGCTATATTTAAATTATTTTAAATTTTTGATAACAAATAATAAAAATATATGAATTCTAATTATTTAACCATACGATGTGGAGAAAAAACTATTATTTTTGAATATTAATCAAATGGTTAATTTACTAAATTCTACCATCATATCTATATTCACATTTAAGTTATTTTTAATTTTGGTAGCCAACATTCTAGGTGTATGCACTTGAAGTTTTAGACGTGACTAAGTACACTTTGGGCATTCTTATAACAATGCAGTTCCAATCTTTTTAAATTTAAAACAAAGAACGCGAGTCTCTTTGATTAAAATTTTAGAGTTTTTCAAGGACATGTGCATCCCCCTCCTTTCGAAAAAAATGTTTTCTAAATCAAGCACGAAAATATAAGTATTCCAAATGTAATTATTCTAACCCAATATTTTATAATTCCTATAACCCAATATAATTTGAAGAAGATAAATTAATGTTTTCTATTAAAAACGATAGGTATTCGAACTATACTCTCCACGTTAGAATATATTTGAGTTTAAAAATAATAAATTATTATTTTCTGAATTCAACGTGTACTCCATGAGCTCTCTAACTTTCCACTTAAGGAGATATTCCCTAATTAAATTAATGTTTCATAAATTCAGCATAAAAATCTCGGTAATCCCATAGCTGTTTAACCCTCCACGTTGGGCAAGTATTCCGTAATTTGAAAAGGGAAAAATAAATTGATGTTTTCTGATATAATTTCCATAATTTCCAACCTGTGGTATACTTTGAAGATTTACATGTCAATCAATAAACATGGTGCAGCAACTCCCGGGGTAGTTTAATTGGCAAGTGCAGTGAAAATGAAGTTCCATAAGGTTTGAGTTCAACTCTAAGCGAACACATGCTCAACTAGTTATTGATTCCTCCAAACATAAAAAAAAACTTTGCAGTGCGGTGTCTTCACCTCTATGATTCATGTAGCAGCAATTAAAAAGGGAAACCGAAAATTTTGTTTGATATTTCAAACCTCGTCTTCGGATTTCCTCCACGGCCTATACGAGTAACTTGATAAGTGGACAAAATCCACCAAAAAGTCTTATTGAAAGTTCTTGTTTTTGCCGACATATGGAAATTTTGATTTTATATTTTGATTTAATTAAAAAATAAATTTCTTTACAAATTCATTTCTTTTTTATCAACTTGACCACGCCAGGGATGAGGTATATATACACGATGGAATTTTGTTAGTAATAAGATTCAATGATGTATATATACTCAACAGCCCCATTCAATCCAGCCTGGCAAGAAATCTTGCCATGTTTTATTTGGTTTTGTTAATATATATTTCAGATATGAATTGATGGATAGAACAAGTCCACTCTGGGAAGGATTTGGACAGCGTCTCTTGGTTTGCGCCGACCTCGTCCAAAGTGGGGGGAGTCTTCCTCAGTCCCTGTCCATGGGGCGGGAGTGCTGTTGCATCTGTCCAGCCCCATTGGCCACCGCCTTTCTCTGGTCGCAGGAAAAAGTCGTATGTATATCTCGACAGAGGCAATGACCAAGGCCAATGCTGTCCACTTTCATAGCATAGGTCGTGGAATTGGTTGCAAGGCACCTGCACTGGGTGATGTTATGAAAATTTTAAAATTTGTGATAGACGCAACGTATTTAAGGCAATGATGACATAATTTAAGGGCCCGAGGGAAAGTTTACTCATCTTCATAGAATTGACAGAAATAGAAATGGGATGCGTGTTTGAAGGAAAAAATGGGTTTACTCTTTCAACAAAACGTACTAGATTACAACTATAAGAATCCCGCCGGGATTTCTATTAAATCGCCTCACAATGCACTCACAAAGAGGATACGAGTCTAATTGCAGGTTCTGATCTTGGGGAGAGATAAAACATAGGGTTAGCCTTTCATACTCCCAAACCATATTTACAAGTATATTTATGATTTGATTAGATTTATATTTGTATCCTTATATGTAAGGCAGTTCAGTCCTGGAAGTAGAGATAGCAATGCTTATCTAGGTCATTGTGTAACCTGACTGAATTGCTAGGAGAGCGATTTTTACAGAATTTAATCACCGTTAGTATGTTGTTGCAGGGCCGAAAATGAAGAGGACGATGACGATGGTGATGGATATGCATATTTTTTTGCTGGTTTTCGTTTTAATTCCTCATGCCTCTCAGCTGGCAAAGGCTACCATTATCACTGAGCAGAAATTGCAGGAGATAGCTTCGTCTATTGAGATGTTCGTGGACGAGCTTCCGGAGATGCCCACACTTCAAGGGTATACCTTCTATGAAGATGGGCAATTGAAGGCGGGCGAACTTCGGATCGGAATGTTTGAGAAAAAATGGGTACGAATCATATCCAGGCTGCATTGTATTCTATTATAAGGAAGCTAACGTGTATATTTTTCTGTTCCTGGTGATGACTCGTCCGTGATATGTGTTATGTTACCAGAAATTTCACAGAGATTTCCCCGCAAGTACAGTGTTTGCGTATGGAACGTCGAGGGAGAGTGCGAGTGTGCCAGGTCCGACGATCGAAGCCATCCAAGGCGTGGAAACTTTCGTCGCATGGGAAAACCATCTGCCTTCTCGACATTTTCTTCCGTGGGATCCGACCGTTGTGACTGCCATGCCTGAACACGGCGGAGTCCCTACTGTTGTTCACCTGCACGGCGGAATCACTGAACCCCAGAGCGATGGGAGCTCACTGGCGTGGTTTACAGCGGGATTCAAAGAGACCGGACCCGCCTGGACGAAAACTAAATATCACTACGTCAATGTCCAGCATCCAGGCAGTTTGTGGTACCATGACCACGCCTTGGGCCTCACCAGAGTCAATCTCTTGGCCGGCCTCGTCGGCGCATACATCATTCGGAACCCGGCCGTGGAGGAATCTCTCAAACTTCCGTCAGGTAGGGAATACGAACATATTCTTGTCGTGTTCGACAAGAGTTTTGCTAAGGACGGATCCATTTACATGAATTCCACGGGCGACAACCCCTCTATTCATCCCCAGTGGCAGGTAAAACGCTATGTCCATTACTCATTGCATGCCTTAGTTAAGTTTTTATTTTCCAGAGTTTCATTACGTAAATATGGTGCTTGCAGCCAGAGTATTTCGGGGACGCGATAATAGTAAACGGGAAGGCGTGGCCTTTCTTGAAGGTGAAGAGAAGGAAATATCGCTTCAGAATTGTGAATACCAGCAACGCCAGGTTTTATCGCTTCGCGTTGAGTAACGGGCTTTCTATGACTCAGATTGGCTCTGACTCTGCCTACTTAGCCAGGCCCGTGAGCGTTAAGAAATTGCTGGTGGCCCCGTCAGAGATTGCAGACGTGATCATCGACTTCACCGACTCATCGACAGATGAGGTCATTCTTACTAACAGCGCTGCATATCCATTCCCCTCCGGAAATCCCGTCGATAATCTTAATAGTAAAGTTATGAAATTCGTGATCGAGAAACCTGCCGATAATGATGAACGCGACAGCCGCATCCCAGAGACATTGGTTCGATATCCTCGTCCCAACAATAACGATATCTCACAGACGCGTTATATTACATTGTTTGAATACGACAGCGCGACGGGAAACCCAACCCATTCGTTCCTCAACGGGTTACCGTTTCTGGCACCGGCGACTGAGACGCCGAGGCAGGGGACGAGCGAGTTATGGAATATCATCAATCTCACTCCGGATACCCATCCTATCCATATTCATCTCGGCTTGTTTCTCGTTCTCAAGCAAACAAAGCTGCTAAAGCTTGACGAATTTAACAACTGCATGTTGAAGAAGAACGACGCGGTGGGATGCAATATAGAGAAGCATGCAAAGGGTAGAGTGATTGCAGCCCCTGCTAATGAGAGGACTTGGAAGAACGTGTTCAAGATGCAAACAGGATTTATGACCACCATTCTTCTTCGCTTCTCTCTGTTGGATTCTCATGAACCTTATCCCTTCAATGCCAGTGCTGAACCAGGCTATGTCTATCACTGCCATGTAAGTCTCCCATTTCATTAAAACTCCCATTCTGATTGTTGCTGTGTTATAATTCTCAATACGTATGTTATCGATGGAGAACTGAACTGAACTGAACTGCTTATATGTGAAAATTGCAGATCTTAGACCACGAAGACAACGAGATGATGAGGCCCTTCAAAATTGTTTCTTAAATTCAATTCATCGACACTTATTATCATTCCTGTGTGAAGAATAATGGAACTGATTCTTGTAGACAGAATCTCCTTCAAATTTCTGATACTGGCATCGATACACTGTTAACGGAGAGAACAAAGTATCAAATATTAATCCTATTGAAGACTAGGGTTTATGGCACGGTCTTTCTAAAATGTAAACCAAAAAAATATTTCAATTTATTTGTATTTCTTACACAATCTGTACTCTCTTATAATACATACCGTGCAGTTGCAATTGGGAATGCTTGTCCTAGATAATTTAGGATTACATTTGAAATCCTAAAGAAGGAACAGTGGTTCCTCGAATGTGATCCTCGCAAAGTAAATAACTCGTTATTTAGCAATATCAAAATATTCATTGCAAAATACTTTCGTTTTTCTCTGATATTGACAATTGAGTTATCCTAACGATGTAATTTTTTTTATTTGATATTGAAAACTGAGTTATGGCTTTTTCTCACTATGATTATATAAATAGATAAACAATGTGCTTTCTTCATTCTATGTACAAATACCCTTTACTTACTTGCAAAAAGGTATTGAAATGGATAAAAGGATATTTTTCGTATATATTTAGTTTAGATAATATCTAAGAAAGTTAATAGATGACTTTTAATGAAGTTCTTTGTTTATGGAATTTTTTTTAACGAAGTTATATACTTTTTAATAATATTTAATTTCAATTATATATATATATTATTTTTAATTATGATTTAATTTTTTATCTAAAATAAATATATTAATATTTAATATTATATATATATATATATATATATATATATATATATATATATATAATTTAGTAGAATTAAATTATATATTAAAAATAAATAAATAATTCTTATTTCAATTGAACACACTTTGCAAGCACACTAATTACCTTTTAATTAATTGAATCAAAATCTCCACACACTAACTAATAAGCATATAAGAGAAAACAAGATCATTAAACAAACAAATACAAAATCAATTAATCAATTGTGTTTGCATACACATTTTACAATTATAAAACAGAATTAATTAACAAAATGCTATCATGTCATTTATTCTTCCCATAATTAGATTATGAATTGTCACTATCCTTTGGCTCATATCATATACTAAATCTTAATGTATAAAACAAATGCATGAGTATTATTAAGTCTTTTCATGTCATATGTATTTATTATTATAAATCTTATGGTCATGTGTATAAATGTAACATAATGTAAAGAATGTGTCCATTATGTTGATTATGTATTTAATATTATTAGTAAAATAGTTATGCTATGAAATGGTGATCTATAATTAAAAATTAAATTAAAATTCTTTTATTTTCCATTCAAATAAAATATATTATCATTTTATTGTTTTTAATCAATTACAAAATAAATTTAATAAATATCAAATATTCAAAAAATAATTTTTATTTTCAAAATATTAAATTTAATATACAAATAACACAAAACATTTAAAAACATTATTAAAAAAACTACTAATATAAAATCATAAAGTCAAATATAGATCAACTATATCACTTTGGAACTAATACAGATCAACTATATCACTTTGGAACTAATAATAAATATTGTATATATAAAATATATGTTATATTTTAAAATATAAAAATAATAACATTTATGTTTATGATTATATATCTAATAAATTAATATTAATAATAAAAATTTTGCTAATAACCCAATTCATAAGATTTTATCATATATTATTAAAAATATTTAATAATGTTTGAATAGATAATTAATTATGATTAATTATCAACATATAATTATGTTATATTATAATATTAATAGTATTGATATAATTTACTATTTTTTATTAGATAATATTATTGATGATGAAAATGATGATTAACATCCACTAAAGTCAAATTAATTTATCAACCCTTAAAAAGATAAATGATTATATTTTAATACAAATATAATTTAAAAATACAATATAATTGATGATATATTTAATTATATATAATTATATTATATTTTAAAATTATTAAAATATATAATAATAAATATAAATACTATTTAAATTAACATATATCTCATATTTTCATATCTCAAAAAAATACCAAATCTAGTAATTTATCATCAAATACATATCAATAACCATCCAACATTTTAAATATATAATATATTTTCAAATTTTAAACTATACAAAATGTATTACTTTATCATTATATACATATTTGACACAATGATATCTTAATTGATTCCACATATTATAATATGAGAGAAAAAGAAATTACATGGTTTAAAATGTCACTTCTCTTGAATAAGTGGAAACACGTGATCTAATTAGAAAAAATTCCATAACATAAAATGAATGAAGAACTCTATGTATTCAAAAAAGCAAAAGCTCGAATGACTAGGTAACTTAATACGAGAGACTTCAAAACCCGAGAACCAAATGAAAATTAAAACTAAAATCTCAAGAACCCAAAATTTTATTTAAGAGAGAGTAAAAAATACATCTATATTAAATTATTAATATGGCTGTTTCCGTCGAATAGAATTTCTTCATCCAAATGAATGAAAACATGTAAGGTAGTTGGCTAAGCGCCCAATCATAAATCAAATCAGATAGTCATTAATTTTTCACTCAAATTTATCCAATATTACTTGTATCTAAATGCTCGAACGATGTTTGGTTATACTAATGAGAGAATATTTTAAGAAAAAACAAAAATAGGATGATTTCCACTCTTTTCCAACGACGACTTTGACTTAATAATTACTCATGTTTAAGTGTGTAACATACTCATTTTGATTCCTACTTAAATTGTAATTAACCATGTTTAGCATGGTCTTATATATGTATAAATATTTCATTACGGTGAGGGGGCTTTGGGGTTCACCTTGTAAATAATCACCCTTGCCAAAATCATTTTGTTGAGGTTTGATTTTGAAAATGTTCTATCAATTTTTTCCTCTCCACCTCATCATTAATTTGAAAATTGGTTGGATTAAGTGTTTTTTCCTAACAATTTTGAGCATGGGGTCGAAGACCCCGAGGTCTCTACTTAGTGAACATACGTTTATGGGATATTAAATAATACCCTTAATTTCACTAGATATTGAAAAATATATTCCAAAATCATTTTTTTGAACCTCCCTCCCAATGCATATTTCCAATTAAAAAAATCCAATTTTTACCAAATGCTACTTTTTATACCCCGAAATACTTATAAATGCGCCCATATCCCACAGCCCCCCCTCCCCCAATACCTACAATATATTGGCTATATTTTTCACAATTAAAAAAAACCCTTTTATGAATGAACATATATTAGTCGACAAGGTGAATCCCTTGTGGGGGTTGTAACATCCTTGCTATAATCCTCAGTTTAATTAATGCTTAATGTAGATATAATATGTGGCTACGACCAAGATATGTAATATGCATATTGTATTTCTGAATGTTAATAATAAAATGTGATGCCAAACAGTAAGGGGACATGGAAAAAGATGGGGGATGATTTAATACACAAGAAAGGGGAGAGTCTAGGATAATGGTCAAGAGAGGTCCAAGGAAGAATTATCCATGTATATTATTTCAATCCATTTTATTAAATTTTCTATTGGTATATGAACCTTCCAATTTGTAATTGAGTGTTCTCAAAGCCAAGCATTGAACACATGTAAGAGAGTGGGTGTGAGTAGTCACATCCCATAGTTATTGGGAACATGGGGGCTTAGTACAATCATCTTGGGAAAGTGTGTGAGTCAAAAAAACAAGCCAAATGAGAGGAAATTCATATGGGTGGGGGCAACAATTTTACACAATTAGTTTTTTTGCATGAGGAGCAAGTAGAGAGAAAGAAAGAGAGCTTGGAGCTAGTTCAGCCATGGAGGGTGAATTCTAGAGCAAGTTGGATTGTAGTTCGAACTGGAAATTGAAGATTCAGGTTGTCATGCCTGAAGAGTGGACTCCTGAGTGAGTTGCACTAAAAAAACAAGTGTGTGTTGGTGTTTGTTGTTAGTTTTTCCTAGCAGTGAGTTCCCTTGAGTTCCTAGTTGAGAGATTCATAGCTACCTATTCCAGAGAGATATTGATAAACGAATGGGACTCCTGAGGTACTTAGATTAGTGAAGGGGTACATTCCTTGGGTTGGGCGGTCAAGAGAAAGAGATATGGTGGAAAATCGGGATAATTGTAGGAGAATATGAGTGGGTTGTGAGTTTATGAGTTGTGAGTGGACAGTGAGAGACCACCCTTTTTTGCGGATCACTAGCCTCAGCTCAGGGGTGACTGGTTGTTGAAATTTGGAACAATCGGGCTATGGTTGGGTGGAACATCCATGTCAAGCAATTGATTTCACATATGTTTATAAAAGATAAGTGTTTAATCCTATTGTTGTGTTATTTTATGAGTTCAATTGTTGTGCATGAACTTTGTGTATGAGACTAATTTATATGTTGTTGTAATGAACTATTCACAATCTTCACGTTTGTTTTTATCATGTTGTATATGCATCTATATTATGGTTATAGATAGTAGCTAAATTTGGTCATAATTCATAGTTGAAAGGTACATGAGTTTATTTAGATGTTAAAATTTCATTTTTATGTGTTTTCCACATCGTAATGTCCCTCGGTTGGGCTGGGAGATGTTACATTATGGTATCAGAGCCCTCAAGTTCAAACATCAGGCTTCTATGGGCTAAGAACCAGAACAAATTTGTGAAATCCATTTTTATAGATTTAAATCTTTGTGAATTGAGAGAAAAAAGAGAAAAAAAAATATAGTGGAATTCCCAAATTCATGAGTAAATTTTTGTTTGAGTGAATCAAATCTGTTTAATAGGTTTAATGGCATCAATCTGCAGAGTTGCAGATCAAAATTTGACCTGGAAGGTCAAAATTCGAGTTTTAATGGTCGTCTGTAGAAGCTGGACATAGTTAATGAATCAACAGCCAAGATCATGTTTGATCGCAAGATCAACGACTGAAATTCACTTTGATAAATTTAAAAATTCTTAATGTTTAAGTTGTTTTGAAGGCTGAGTAAATCAACGGCCGAGATTCAATTTTGGCAGTTGGGAAATTGAACTAGATCAACAGTCCAGATTCATTGACGATCATTGGGAGGTTGGGGCCGATCAACGACCAATATTCGTTTTAGGGATTTTTGAAATAGATCAAATCAACAATCGAGGTTCGTTAGTAGAGTTGGGTGAAGTTCGGGAAATCAATGGTTCAGATCGTTTCGATTGGGAGATTAACGACCTAGATTAATCAAGGATTTCTTCGAAAATTTCTAAGTGTTGTGCGTGCCAAAGGAGAAAACCGGTCACTGATAACCAATGGAGCACAGATCAAAGGCTCATATTTCACCTGATTTGAGATCAACAACTCAGATTTAAGGGTTGTTAACACAGTAAAACAATCAATTTTATGCGAAATTTTGGGGGTTTTGAAGGTCATTAACTTACAGAGAATTTTTGAGGGCCTAAACGATATTTTTATCCAATCAAAACCCATAAGAAAAAAGTGTACCAAGGTACACTTTGTCTCTACAACTCAAATAAAATAAATCCGAGATAGTTATTCAATAAGCTAAATTGTTCACAAATAGAGCTTGTATGAGAAAGTTACAGCCAAAACATTAAGGGTAAAATTTTTGCACCAGTTTACTTCTAGAGGGCATAACGTCATGCTCATTTTGTTTGGGGCTCATGAGCAGTCTATGGAAATCTTGTGAATCATAAAAGACATCCATGTAGTCGAATTTGGATTTGGGTATGTAAAAATGTGTAGGAAGAAAAAAAATACACATGTAGCATACATGGATAAATTGAGAAAAACAATCAAAACTTTTTTGGACCATAAATTTCAACTCGGAGCTCGGATTTGAGAAAAATAATAGTTGTTAGAAAGGTATTCAGGAGAAGAAGACATATGAAAACACATAATTTTTATTTGGGCAACAAATATTCCAGAAATTAATAAAGAGATTTCTATAGCAGTAAAAGAGTGGAAATTGCAACTTATAAATGTTGTAACTTTTCACTCAGAACTCACAATAAGGTATGACTATAGTCATTGGAAAGATGTTTCATAGAGGAATGCATCCAAGGAATCAAAATTTGAATTGATGTAATTTTTTATTCTTAAATTAATGAAGAAATAATCTGTATTCTAATAGATGAAATGTTGTATTCTATGCATGTTCTAATAGTAACGATTACATCCACATTTCTTGTAGAATTAGAGGTAAAAGAAAAAAAAATTGGTTCTTATATGAGGAATGGAGTTATGGATGATGCTCAGGGATCTTACATTCATGAGAAAGGGATCATAGGTCTTCATGTCAACATATGGAATGTTGAGATAGAGTCAAATGGTAGAAGAGGTAAGAAGTACTCTACAACTATGAGAATCCTGCATAGCGAAGTGCAGAGATATAGAATTAATAACGAAAGGAATATGAAGGATCAAGAGGAGATACTTCAAAGTTTGAATATGTTTCATAAGCAAATCAACAAAGACTTGGAAAAAATCAAACAGTTAGTGCTAGAAAAGTGTCTGCATCTAAATCCCATAGCAAAAGGGATGATCATGGAAATGATAGACAATAAAGAAGCATGAGCAGAAACCATCATTCTCTAAAGAAGTACACCAAAATAAATCATGTAAGTTCAGGACCAGGGATCATCCCAAGTGTCTCTCATGTTCATAGACAAAGGAGAAGGCCTAAGGTAGATATCTTGTAAGGTGAACTCAAGAAAATCAAGCCACCAAATTTCAATGGTGAGCATAGGAAAGGAGAAGAGGCCAAGGCCTCGCTATTGGAAATGAAGAAATATTTCCAGCTGAATGATTACCCCTCAAGAGTAGAAGCTAGAATTGTCACCTACCACTTGCAAGGAAAGGAAACCATGTGGTGGAATCAACTTAAGAAAACCAATAACCTTGATGAGAAGAGGATATCATCGAGGTAATTCAAAGGATATTTCCAAGAGAAATATGTATCCAAGCATTATTATGAAAGAAATGTGAAGACGTTTTTTGAAATCAAGTTGGGAACCATGTCAATGGATGTATATGGGAAGAGGTTATTTGAATTGTTGAAGTATGTTGACATCATAAAGGATGCAAATGTCAAAATACAAAGGTTTCTAAGTGGGTTACCCTCCTTCTATCATGACAATATTTAGTATGATAACCCCAAGACTTTGGAGGAAGCCATAAGGACACCAAAACATATTTCTGAATAAAGCAGAGGATGGCCAATTTTCCAAAAATATTGGAATGACAAGATGAAGGGTAAAAGGGATCAAAGGAAGAAAGGTTTTAAGCCACCCTTTTTCAAGGAAAACAACCAAGAAAATCAACAAGGACATTCAACCCAAAATGAACACAAGATTATAGATTCATTTGGTAAAATGCCAAGGAAAAAGACGGTACAATGTTGGGGGTGTGAGGAAAATCATTTATATAGGGACTACCCTCACAAAGGAGAAAGCATGAGGATTATCTGCAAAATTTAGGAGGATGAAACAATGAGAGACATGGGAGGAATCATGACAAGGATTTATGCAGCCTTGGACAACAAGAAATCATAATATCAATCCCCCATGACTGAAGTGGAAGGCAATATTGATAACTAACCCATACCAAATTTAATTGATTATGGAGCAATCCATAGTTATATAAATTCTAACATTGTTGAAATATTTCACTTGCAAAGGAGTAATCATAATAAATATTGGTTAGTTCAGTTAGCCACAGGGGATAAGAGGAAAAGCAATGAGCTTGTTAAATATTGTTCGACATACATGAATGGACTCAACACAAAGCTAGATGTAAACATCACACCATTGGGTTCATATGACTGTCTAATTGGCATGGATTGGTTGTAAAGAAACCATGTTGTCTTAGACTGTTACAACAATACAATCACATGTCTTCATGAAGAATGGAAGCAAGGAAAGGTTCAAGGCATTCCAAGAGTTGCAGTTGTTAGGGATATTTCAGCTACATAGTTGAAAAAGAGTTTTAGGAAGGGATGTTAGATTTTTGCAACCCATATGGAAGAGGGAGCCAAAGATAAATTGGAAATCATTTAAGACCATCTGACAGTAAGGGATTTTGAAGATAGTTTTAGAGAAATCCCTAGATTTCCACCAAAGAGAGACATTGATTTCTCTATTGAGTTGGTGTCAAGAGTTTCCCCAGTGTCTAAAACGTCATACATAATGGGCACACCATTATTAAAAGAGTCGCAGATGAAAATTGAAGAGATTTTAAAGAAGGGGTATATACACCCAAGTGTGTCACCTTAGGGAGATCCAATTATTTTTTTGAAGAAAAAATATGGAATCTTAAGGCCATGTATTGATTTCAGATAGCTGAATAAGGTCACCATAAAGAACAAATATCATTTTCCTATAATTGATTATTTGTTTGATTAGTTGAAAGGTGCAAGGATCCAAGATTGACTTGAGATTATGCTATCATCAAGTGAGAATAAAGGAAGAAGACATCAACAATACAACATTCAGGACAAGATATGGGCATTATGAATTCACGGTAGTTCTATTTGGACTATCAAATGCCCCAACGATTTTTATGTGTCTAATGAACAATTCGGGGAGTACCTGGACAAGTTTTTAATTTTGTTCCTAGATGATATACACATATACTCTAAATTAAAAAAGGAACATGGGAAACATTTAAGAATGGTGGTGCAAGTTTCAAGCAGGGATGATTTTAAAGCTAGAAATTTATATTAAAATGTAGAAACCTGGGCTAATCTTATTAGTCCTTAATATACAAAATGCAAAATGTTTGGTGATAGTTTGGAACAAATATTCAAGTTTCTAAGGATTTTATATAGTTTCTATAAAATTTTGGTGATTTATAAGGTAAAATAATTTTATTCTATGGAATTTGGACGAATTGATCTTAGAAAAATTGGAAATTAGCGAATGGTTTTTTGGAAAAAACCATGGAAAATTAGTCCATTTGTGAAATTTAGCCCCTAAAATCATCTATGATTTCAAGAGAGCATAAGTTGTGTGTTAAGCTAAGTAAGTGCATCTTTTATGAAAAGAAGATTTACTATTCGGGGCATATAATTTAAGCAGGAGAGATACAAGCTGATCCTGAAAAGATAGAGACCATTAGAGGATGGCCAGTGCCAAAGAATGTCACAGAGGTTAGATCATTTATGGGTATTTCTAGTTATTACCGAAGATTCATAAAATGAATCTAAAAGATTGCAAGTCCAATCATCTATTTTCAAAATAAGGGAGTGAAATTTGAATAGACTTCCAAGTGTGAAGAGAATTTTCACTAGTTGAAAGAAAATATTAACAAGTGCACCAATATTGAATATTGGGGATCTAGATGAAGATTTTGTTGTTTGCATCGATGCACGTAAGGAAGGGCTCGATGGAGTCCTTAGTCAAATTTTTCATGTGGTATGTTATGATTCCAAAAAATTAAAGGAGCATGAGAGGAATTATGCTACCCATGATGTGGAGTTAACAACAATTGTAAATGCACTAAAAATGTGGAGACATTATCTTATGGGGAGGAAATTTGAGCTACAGAAAAACTGTTGTGGTTTGAAGCATTTGTTTGAAAAACCAACATTAAATGCCAAACAAACTAGATGGCTTGAATTCCTTAGTGAATATGACTTTGAAGTTAAGCATATTAAGGGCAAGGAAAATCAAGTGGCTAATGCACTCAATAGGAGAGCTCATGAAGTGCATGTTGCAACCATTTTAATGTATAGAACTGATCTGAAATATCAAATTGTTGCAACAACAAATTCATATCAGCATTATCTAAAAAATAAAAGAGATATTACAACAAGGAAATTTTCAGCAGAAATTTAATTCTTATGAGCTCAAAGAAGAAGAAATTATCATGTACAAAGGAAAAATATATGTGTTGAATTCCAGTGAGCTGAAAAATGAAATGTTGAAGGAAATGCACAACGTGCCATATGGTGGGAACCCAAGATATCAGAAGACAATTGATCCGAATTATTTTCGGCACAAAATGAGAGCAGAGTTATAATAAAGCAATGTATAGAGATATCTCGGATATCCAATAATATCACATAAATGTATTAGAGATGAAACCATAAACACAAAGATACAGTAATACACAATTTTCTATTAATGAGCGAAAATGTACAAAGACTGTAAAAATATAGAGTGAAAGACTCGCTAGAATGGTGGCAGCTTATCTCTGAGAAGAGATGTGTCCGCTACTCACATTCGCAATAACATGATTTTACAATGAGTCTCCAAAGGCCTTTTTATAATAAAGAAAACCCAAAACCATAACCCCAGAATATGAAAAGCCAACCGTTTTGTGGACCCCGTTTTGGGTAGTTTGGTGTATCAACTTCTCGGGGGCGTAACTTTGTCATACGATCTCCATTTGGGGCACACAATAGCTCATTGGAAAGATATTGTCAAGGAGATTCATTTTGGGGGATCAGTGGAAGCCTTTGGATATGAATGAGAATCTTGAGCCCGAAAAAAATTCATTTAGGCCCTCAAAATGGCCCCAGAAGTTAAAAACAACTAAAAATAGTAAATTGCCAAAATTGTCAAAAAATTGTTTTGAGGGAGTTGGAAAAGGTGGGTGGCCATCGATATCCACCTGGATCAATCCTCCCTCCTTAGGAATCAATGGTATCCATTGCGTTGAGTTCTCGGGGGAGAGGGAAAAGATTTTGTTGAATTTGCATCTTGAAGAGTTTCTTGCCTTGTTGGAGAAGTTGCGTTGCTTATTTTTTTGAAGGTTTCCACGAACTTGTGGCTAGAAGGGTTGAACCTTTTTAACTAGTCTCGCTACATGAGATTTCTATGTGCAGAAGGAATATTTGTGCTTTGTTGCAGCCTTGTTGACCTACTTTTGTTGGATAGAAGGTACTTGGGCCGTGGTTGTAGTGGTTGTAGTATCCTTCTGTTCACCTTTTGAACCCCACAATATTTCAGAACCCCATGGTATTTCAAAACCAGATGTCGTTTGGAGTCCTTGATACCCAGCTTGGTGCGCAAGGTATGGAAGGTATTGGTGAAATATGGAACTTCTTGGCCCCTCTCTTGCTGCAATGTGGTCCATCTCATATATTGGTACTCATAGTTTCCAATAGGGTAATAATGTTCCTTTACCGCGTCCACCAAAAAATCCCAAGTGAGATCAACGCCATATATTCTGGACTCCTCTGTGGAAATTTTTTCCTAGTAAGTTTCCCACCAATGCTTGACATGGGGGATATCATTAAGGAGTGTGAAAGTGATCTTTTCCCTGTCAAAAAAATGGTGAACAGAGAAATAACCTTCTAGCATATTTAACCATTTGTCTAGAGCATCTGCATCTATCTAACCTTCAAATATGGGAATATCAAAATTAACCTGTACCTTGAAAGGAGAGGTGTTTCCAAAGTGGTTGTTTGATGAATATTCTCTTGTTTCTATCGAAAGGCATTGAAGGATGTGGGAAAAATTCTCCAACATTTCGTCCCTCTGTCGCGTGAGAGCTTGCTCAAGAAACAGATTGATAGAATCCTCTGCTCCGTTGTTTTTATTTTCTTCTTCCATGGAGGGTTTCTTGGGCATGCAAGTGATTGTCTTAAAGAGAGACAAGCTCGAGACACAACTTTCTATACTCGGACCTCGTCGGGGACATGCACTGAAAAAAAACGATCAAGAGCAGCATGCTTTGATACCACTGATCCAGATTATTTTCGACACAAAATGAGAGCGAAGATATAATAAAAAAATATACAGAGATATCTCAGATATCTAATAATATAACAGAAATGTATCAGAGATGCAACCATAAACACAAAGATATAGTAATACACAATTTTTTATTAATGAGAGAAAATGTACAAAGACTGTAAAAATACAGAGTGAAAGACTCGCTAGAATGGTGGCAGTTTATCTCTGAGAAGAGATGTGTCCGCTACTCGCATTCACAAGAAGATGATTTTACAATGAGGCTCCAAAGGCCTTTTTATCATAAATAAAATCCAAAACCCTAACCTTGGAAGATGAAAAGCCAATAGTTTTGTGGACCCTGTTTTGGGTAGTTTGGTGTATCAACTTCTCAGGGGCGTAACTTTCGCATACAATCTTTTTTTGGGGAAAACGATAGCTCGTTGGAAAGGTATCATCGAGGAGATTAATTTTGGGGGATAAATTAGAGCCTTAGGATATCATTAATAATATTTATCCTGGAAAACCTTCATTTAGGCCCTCAAAATGGCCCCGAAAGTTAAAAACTGCTAAAAATAGTAAATTGTCAAAATTGCCAGAAAACTATTTTGAGCGAGTTGGAAAAGGTGGGTGGCCACCGATATCCACCTGGATCAACAATTGTAGTTGTCATAAGCCAATATGTTTGTCCAGGAATGAAGAAATAAGTGGTTAATTACATAACCAGATGTTTAGAGTGCCAGAAGGTAAACACTAAACATAGGCATCCAGTCGAGCTACTACATCCATTTCCCATTTTGGAATGGAAATGGGAATTTGGTATAGTGTATTTTATTACTAATATTCCTAGAATAGTGAAGCATCATGATTCCATCATGGTGGTGGTGGATAAATTGACTAACAAAACACATTTTATTCCAGTGAAGACAACACACAAGGAAACAAATATTGTCGAAATTTATATGAAATTGTTGGAAAATTGGTTTTCATTTATGTCAACTTTAGAAGAATCCCTAAAGAAAATCCTATAATCACGTAATAGTGATGATGATGTGTTCAATTGAAGAAGCCTTGAATATCCTTGAAGGAGCCTTGAAGAAGCCCTAAAACCAAGTGAAGACTCCCCTAAAGTTAAGTGAAGAAGCCTCTAAAGCAAATAGAGGAAGCCGCTAAATCCAAGTAAATAAACCCTAAGGCAGACCATCCTTAAGGAAGAGGTGTGACCCAAAGATTGTGACCCTTGGTCGCACCCCCTCATGTGGAGAAGACTCATATAAATAAGAGGTGTCTCATTTGGCATTTGGAACACACAAATTAGACCTAGCTAAGGAAGAGGATTGAATTTCATTCTAGAGGAGAAAATTTCCAAGGGAAGATGAAGTGAAGAAGGACAAAATTCCAAGGGGAGATGAAGTCTTGTGATGATTTGTTTTAGGGTTTTCTTTCAAGGTCATCTTGGCATTTCGATATAACTATTTTTCTATAACTATTCAGATAACAAAACTTGGAGGTGTTTCATAAGAGATAGTTAATAATCTTGAGTACAAATTTCAGGTATTGAATCATTATAGGTTTGGAGTTATACTCAGTGGAAGTTGAGGTTATTTAAGCTAGGGTTTTCTTCTTCAAAACGAGTCAACTTGCAATTTTTTCTATAACATTTTTTTGGGTATGATTCAAGGAGAAAAACTTAGAGGAATTTTAGAGAATATATCGAGGAATATTGGGTACATGTTTCATATATTGTTTCATTACAGGTACAAATTTATACTTGTTATAGGTTAGAGTTTGGGACTAATCCATAAATTAGTCCCAAACATCTGCTCGAGATAAAATGGTTATATATGAAGCTTGGTAGGTCAAAATTGAATTCCACTTGTTGAATTAGAATGAGAATATATAATAATATCCAAAGTCTATTTTTTTAGAATAAAAAACAGAAAATTGAGCTCATGGAAAATCTTACAAGTTTGTAGTTTCGAGGTACAATTATGAACAATTTTGTATGCAAATTTAAGAAGTGATTTTAGGATTGTATTTGAAGGTTGATTTGATCCTGTATCATCATTTAAAATATTCCAAGGGGAGTGGTGTCTCCTTCCTGTAGGTGATGGAAAATGCAAGGAGTGGATGCTTCCTTCAATTTGGTGCTTGTAAAATATTGAAACTATTTAAGAAAATTTTATGTGGTTTTCTCCCTGTTGGGTTTCCATGTAAAAATATGTATGCAATGTGTATGATTTTATGTGATGATGAATTAAATGATTGATGGTTAATGTTTATGTAGTGCATAAAGGTTAAAATTATTTAAATAAGTCTATTCGGATTCTCCCAACCCCTTAGTATTGTTGAATATTCTCACAATTCATATCGGAGTTGGTGCCTTTAGAAACAGTCTAACCACTGGAAGGTAGATGAAGGATAAACAAGGAGAATTTACCAAAAATGGAACACCATTTTTTTGGGGAAAAAATATTCTTTTTATAGCATAAGAATGCGATCATTTTTGCAGACACAGGGATTTGATGTTTGGCAAGATATAGTAAATGGATACACTACACCAGCTTCTCCCCCAACATATAATATTAGTAAAAATCTTAGTGAATACAATTCAAATGATATAAATGCCATTCTAAGTGCTATAATAGGTTTATAATTTCTTAAGGTTATGCATTGTGATTCTGCAAAGGAAATATGGGACAAGCTCAATAATGTTTATGAAGCAGATTCTCAAGTCAAAGGGGCCAAGATTCATACTTACAGAGAAAAAATTGAACATCTGAGGAAGAAGGAAGATGAAGATATTGCAGCTTGTTTTCTCCAAGTTGATGAAATTGTGAATACTATAAGAGGATTGGGAGAAAATATTGAAAATTCAGTTATTGTGAAAAATATATTGATATCCGTCCCAATGAGATTTGACCCTTAAATCTCATCTCTAGAAGAAAGAAAATATTTGGCTACGTTGAGCATGGATGAATTACATGGAATATTTACAACATACGAAATGAGAACATAACAATAAAATCCATCCATAAGGGAAGAAACTTTCAAATCCTACAAGAAGATAAGAAATAACAATCCAAGGTCAAAATCCTGCTCCAACAATAGTGATGATTCAAGCAACAAATAAGAAACCAACTTTGTGAGAAAGATGAAAAGAGGAACCGATAAGTACAAAGGTAAGTTTCCTTTCAAATGATTTAATTGTGGTAAAGTTGGCGACTTTGTTTCCGAATTTCCTTATGCAAGGATTTCATATAGTGATGAAGAAGAAGTTCCCAAGAAAGAAAAGAAATATCAAAAAAGAGACAATGAATGAAGTAAAGGAAGATTTTTGAAAAATAAAATCCTCTATTCAAAATACGATAGTTCCTCATAAAATGAAAATGATGATAATGACAGTGACTCAAGAAGAGTACTCTTCATGGCGTTAGAGACTCAAGAGGAAACTATTGAAAATAATGAAGGAGACTATGGAGAAGAAGGATAAGTGAATCTTGAGGAAAATTTGATAAGTTCCTTAAGTGATCTAATAATAGCAAGGAATAAAAAACAAGTCTCTCAAAGAAGAGTCAAGTAAACTAAAGGAAGGATTTCAAAACCCTAGAAAAAAATCCGAAGAAACCAAGCAAACTATCATGGATCTAAGGATTTAGTTGGAAGAAGCCAAAGTGATTGAAGAAACACTCAAGAGAAAACTGGAATAAAAAAGGAAGATAACAAAGAATTGGAAGCTGAAATAGTCTTACTAAGAAAGGAACTACAAAAGAAGGGCATCCAACTAAATGTTTGCAATAACACCAAAATATTGGATGAAATCATCTGTAATCAAAAACCATTCTATGACAAGTCTAGACTTGGATACAAACAATTTAATAATGATGAAGGTTCAATCTCTATGATGACAGAAAATGAAGCAGAGAAAATAAGTTATGCAGATACTATCAAGAGTTCCATCAAGAAAGAATAATTCAATCCTCTAAAGGAGGACATATAGAAATCAGAAATAAATAAGAATCAAGAATAAGATCATGCATTTAGAGGAACATGGAATTAGAAACCAGAAATGAATAAGACACGATAAGAATATCATGATTTCAGAATAACAACACCAACTAGAAGACCACCCACACCTAGGTACCAAAATATTTTTCTTGTCTTGTGTTATTCTTGCAATAATTTTTGACATAAAGCCATAAATTGTAGAGCCTATGAAAAAGGTAGAAACACTTGGAACCAAAGTAGCTTTGAAAATCCCAAGAATAATTATGAAGGAACTCATCCCATAAATCCTAGTGAGGCATTTAACAAAAATTATAACAATTTTGGTTCTCTAAGTTATGAAATTGAATGCTACAAATGTAACAATTTTGGACACATAGCCAGAAATTGTAGAAGTGATTTGATAGTTTCTTCAAGGGAAACTAGGAATGTTAATTTCAATCATATAAGGGAACAACAAAGAACTTGGAAAGGGATGAAAGAATATTTGAAGGTTGAGGAATGTGGGTTTTCCTTACAAGCCCAAAATAGAAGAAGCCATTGGTATATTGACAATAGATGCTTAAATAATATGCATGGAGACCAAAAAAAAAAAAATGTAACCTTAAAGAAAGGAAAAGAGGGGTCTATCACATTTGGCAATGATAACTCAGCTAAAATTATAGGAAAAGGAACACTCGGTCTTGGAAAAAAATATGTTTTGGAAGAAAATGCCCTACTTGTTGAAAATACGAAGCATAATTTGCTAAGTGTGAGCCAAATGTGTGATCAAGGACACACACTTATATTCAATTCAAAAGAATTTGAAATAAGGAAATAACGTTCATACAAACTAGTGGAAATAGTGACAAGGACTCCAAACAACATATACATCTTGAATGAGATCGAAGATGAAAGATGTTGTTTGGGAAAAAAAGATGAAATTTGTATTTGACATAGGAGAATGGGCCATATAAACTTTGATAATCTTCTCAGGATCAACAAGAAGAAATCTGTAAGAGAAATGCCAGAAATTACAAAGACAATGAATACTATGTCCAAGTACTGTCAGCATGGAAAACAAACAAAAGTTGAATTCAAGACTAAGGAATACTCTACGATAAAACCATTGGAGATTGAACATGTTGATTTATGTGGGCCCACGAGAAATAAAGGACTGGATGGTGAAAAATACTACATGCTACTCATTGATGAGTACACCAGAATGACCCAGGTTTTCTTCCTCAAGAAAAAGTCAAAATATTTTGAATGTTTCAAGGTATTCAAGGAACCGGTTGAAAATGAAACTGATTTGAAAATCAAATACTTAATATCAGATAATGGAGGTGAGTTTACTTCAAATGAATTCAGGTATTTATGTGAAGAAAAAGGAATAAAAAGACAATTCTCAACAGCTAGAACACCTCAGCAAAATGGAGTTGTTGAAAGGAAAAATAGAAATATACAAGAAATGGCTAGAACCATGTTGAATGACTCCAAGCTAAGTGATATATTTTGGGGACAAGCAATGCATAAAACTATTCATATCTTGAATAGAGGATTGATTAGAAGTAATAGTAATAAGACTCCATATGAGTTATGGAAAGGAAGACCGACCAATGCTAAGCACTTTAAAATGTTTGGAAGAAAGTGTTACATAAAAAGGGAAGACAAGAAAATTGAAAATTTTGACTCCTAGGTGGAAAAAGACATATTTGTTGGGTACTCATGCAAAAGAAAAGAATATAAGTGATACAATATAAGAGTCAACAATATCGTGAAAAGAATCATTGTAAAAGTTAATGAAACAAACTTGCTAAAGGCAAAGAAGGAAAGCATAAATTCATACATCTTTGAAGAATGGGAAAATGAAGAACTAAACCAAGAAGAAGAAACAGAAGAAGAAGAAGAAGAAGAGACACAACCAGAATAAGAACAAGAAGAAAACAACTAGAAATATTTTCAGACACCTTCTAGGACACCTAATTTCCAGGTTTAGAAGAATCATCCATCAGAACAAATCATTGGAAATACAAGTGTCAAAGTAGAAACTAGAAGAAGAAGGCAAGAACAAACACCTGAACAAGGAAATTTTTTATTATTGTCCACATTTGAACCAAGTAAATGCGAGGAAGCTATAAATGATGAACATTGGATCAAGGCTATGGAATAAGAACTAAATTAAATAGAGAATAATAAGACATGGGAACTAGTTCCAAGACCAAAGGGAAAAAAATGTGATTGAGATAAAATGGGTCTTTAGAAACAAGATAAATGAGGATGGATAGGTAACCAAAAACAAATAATACTAGTGTTCAAAGGATATGCTCAAGTTGAAGGAATATATTTTCAAGAAAACTTTGCTCCCATGGACATAATGAAAACAATCATAATGTTCTTGGTTTATGCATGCTCCAAAAGGATCAAAATGTATAAGATGGATTTAAAATCATATTTTCTAAATTGAGAATTAGAAGAAGAAGTATACATAGAAAAACCATAAGGAACTTCTACTATCAGAAAATGAAGACTATGTTTTCATATTGAAGAAATCTTTGTATGGAATTAAGAAAGCTCCAAGAACTTGGTACTCAATATTGGACAGGTACTTATAACAACAAGGATTTAGAAGGGGAAATTCAGATAGTAAACTCTACATGAAAGTGTATTAAGGAAGTATGATTATTATTAAAGTGTATGTTGATGGCATCATATTTGGAAGTGATGATGATATATTGAATCAAAATTTTTCCAAGGATATGCATAATGAATTTGAAATGTCCCTACTTGGGCAATTGACTTTCTTCTTGGGACTCTAGATATCTCATCTAGATGATGGAATTTTCATTTCCCAAACCAAGTAAATAATGAAAATGTTAAATAAGTTCAGAATGGAAGACTGTAAACATGTGAGTACTCTTATGGTTATCGGTTGCAAGTTGATAAAATATGATTAATCTAAAGAAGAGGATCAAAGACTCTATAGATCAATGATTGGTAGTCTACTCTATGTGATAGCTTCAAGGCTAGATGTAATACAAGTAGTTGGACAAGTCACAAGATTTCAAGCAACACCAAAGAAACCCATGTTATAGCAGTAAAAAGGATATTCAAATATATTAAAGGAACAACAGATTGTGGGCTATGGTATCTGAAAGGAAATGAATTAACCTTGGTTGCCTACACAGATGTAGATTGGGAAAAAAATAATGGTTAAATTTTTTTTACAAGTGGATAAGCTTTCTACTTAGGTCACTACTTAGTGTCATGGTTGAGAAAGAAGCAATATTCAATATCCCTATCCACAATAGAAACAAAGCATATCACAACAACAACATGTTGTACTTTAGATTCTCTAGATGAAGCAAACTCTGCAAGACATACATGTGAGATATGATGAGCCTATTTAAATAATCTGTGAGAGCACCAATGCTATAAACATATCCAAGAATCCAATGATACATTCCAAGACAAAACATATTCATATTAAGTTCCAATTTATGTGGGAACAAGTCACAAAAAATAATATCAAGTTGGAGTACATTTGGTCAAAAGCACAGATTGCAAAAATCTTAACAAAGCCTCTTCCTAGGGATACCTTTGAGTATATTCGACAAAAACTGGGAGTATTTTATGCTCCAAATTGACTTCCATAATCTTCCGCAAGAAAAAAAAGTGGAATACTGTCAGGGGGAGTTACCCTTTTCCATTGATGTCAAAGAGGGAGAGAAAAATAGTAAAACTAGAAGCATGAAGATAGGGGGAGTCAAGATGAAGATAACAGGACGGTATAATCATTAGGATTAGAGCATGAAGAGAGGGGGAGCATGATTTTTTATTAAGTTTCCATCAATTCCAAAGGGGGAGACTGTCGGAAAATTGGTTGTCATTTATTTCAACCTTATAAGAAGCCTTAAATCAAAGCCCATAATCCCCTAAAAGTGATGATGACTTGTCCACTTGAAGAAGCCTTTAAGAGCCTTGAAGGATCCTTGAAATAAGCATATTTAACTCCAAAGTGGTCCCCTTATGGAATATATTTTAAGCATGTCCCTCACGGGATGAGATAACCCGTGGTTGTTTCCACATGCCCACTTTGAGTTGTACACAAATGGAGCCTTGAAGGAGTCTTGAAGAATCCCTAAAACCAAGTGAGGAAGCCCCTAAGGTCAAGTGAATAAGCCCCTAAAATCAATAGAAAAATCCCCTAAATCCAAGTGAAGAAGAACCTACATCCAAGAAAAGAATCTTGTAGAGACAAGTAAAGAAGCCCCTAAGGTTGACCATCCTTAAGGAAGAATTGCGACCCAAAAGTTGTGACCCTTGGTCACACCCCCTCATGTGGATAAGACTCATATAAATAATAGGAGACTCAATTAGCATTTAGAGTAAACCAATTCAACCTAGTTAAGGAAGAGGAGTGAATTTTATCCTAAATGAATGAATTTACAAGGGAAGATGAAGTGAAGAAGGGAGAAATTCCAAGGGAAGATGAAGTCTTGTGATGATTTTTTTTAGGGTTTTGTTTGAAGGTCATCTTGGCATTTTCAATATAATTTTTTTTCTAGAACGATTTAGATAGTGAAACTTGGAGTTGTTTTAGAAGAAATAGAAAGAATATTAGGTACTCATTTTAGGTCTTGACTCATTAAATGTTTGGAGATATACTTAATGGAAGTTGAGGTTTTTTAAAATAGGGTTTTCTTCTTCAAAACGAGTCATCTTTCCATTTTCTCTATAAAAAACAATTTGGGATGAATCAAGGAGAGAAAATTGGAGGAATTTTAGAGAAGATATCGAAGAAGATTGGGTATAGGTTTCATATCCTGTTTCATTACATGTACAAAGTTATCCTTATTGAAAGATATCATTTGTGACTAATCCATAAACTAGTCCCAAACATGTGTTCATAATAAAATGATTATATTTGAAGCTTGGTAGGTCCAAATTGAATTCCACTTGTTGCATTATAAGTAGAATAGATCCTAATATATGAGGTCCAAGTTTCAGAATCAGAAATGAAAAATTGGCCTTGTGACAATTCTTATAAGTTTTCATATTTGAGGTACAGTTTTGAGCAGTTTTGTATGTAGATTTAGGAAGTGATTTTGGGATAATATTTGAAGGTTTATTTGATCATGTATAATCATTGAAAATATTCCAATGGGATTGGTGTCTCCTTCCAGTAGGTGCTGGAAAAATCAAGGAGAGGGTGCTTGTAAAATATTGAAACTACTTAAATTCGTGGTTTTCTCCCAGTTGGGTTTCCACGTAAAAATATGTGTGCAATGTGTATGAATTTATGTGATGATGAATGCAATGATTAATGGTTAGTGTTTATGTAGTGTTTTAATGTTAAAATGTTTGAAATAATTCTATACTCATTCACTCCCACCCTCTCATTATTCTTGAATATTCTAATAGAAAGAAGTTTCCAGGCTACATGGGGTGGCCAAGGCAATATTTTCCAACATAGATCCAAAGTCTACTTCGAATTTTTGGAAAGGTTTGTTCAAGTGATTTGGGAAAAATATAAATCTCAATACAGCGTATCACCCATAGTCAGATGGGAAAACTGAGAGGACTAACAAAATCACTGAAGATATGCTCAGAATGTATGTGATGGATCAACCATCAAAGTAAGAAGATTATATTCACTTAGTAGAATTTGCTTACAATAATGGGTACCGAGCCTCACTTTGATGAGACCATTTGAAGCATTGTATGGAAGAAAGTGTAACACACCAGTGAGTTAGGATAATCTAGCAGATAGAGTAGTTGTTGGGTTAGATTTTTTAAAGGAAATGGAAGAGCAAATGACAAAGATAAAGCATAATTTAAAGGCTTCCCAAAATAGGTAAAAAAGTTATGCAGACAAGAATATAGTGTTTAGAGATTTTAAAGTGGGAGAACATGTGTTCTTAAAAGTGAAGGTGAAAATAAGTTCACTAAGATTAAGAGGTTTCCCAAAGTTGGCAACAAGATATTGTGGGACTTTTGAAATATTAGAAAAGATAGGGATAGTTGCATACATGATAGCATTGTCTACATCCACGAGTGATGTAAGGGGAAAAACCCTCTACGGAATACACTAGGGTTTTAAAATGTAGGTAGAACTAACTGTCTAAAGTCTCCTACTTTTTATCAACTATCCCGACATTACCCCACAATCATACATAAAAGACAAAGTGTAGGGATCCGGTAGGCATACCTTAAACTCTAAGTTCGGTGTCGATCCCTTTGCGCTTAGTTGTTTCCAGACTGCAAGTCTCCTCCCAAGGCTGACCGGCATTCACCAAAAGACAAAAAAGAAACTACAAGCATGCGTTATACATATGGATTAGTGGGTTAGACATCATAAACAAGAAATGTAAACAAATCATTGACATTTAAGACATCATTTGGAGGGACGGAAAAAATACTTCTTTATATTAATATCACAAAATTCACTTACAATAATGAGACCATCATTGCTCCTCGAACTCGGTCCTAGTATCCTCTTCACAATGCACCAACTTCTTCCACATCTCCTTATCCTCTTCATTTCTCTCTAGGGAAATGGAAAGGGCTTGCAATGGAGGAAAAGGGAATTCTGGCTCAAACTCACAATGTGGTTGTCGAATATTGGGGCAAAGGGGGAATACGGAAATGGGTAGAGTTTCTATTCTCTCATGCTTCTTTTTGCAATGGGACCCCAACCCCTTCTTTTATAGGCTAAAAGAGATAGTAACTGTTGGGGTGATTGACTATGGGCAGTCAAACGGTTATGTAATAGCCCAGAAACCAGTATCCTATGAAATTTTCCATTTTTCACGATACTCTGTGAGTGTACGTGGGTTGCAGTGGGGCAGCAGGCGTGTGTACATGGGAAGTAGTGGTGCAGGGCGCATACATCTTCAAAACAATGATTTTTAGAAGAGCTTTTTCAGTGATGGCTTCTCAAAGATAGCAAGTTAGATGGCCTGATGCCAGGTATGCATGTCTGGTGCAATTTAGGGTTATAACAGATGCCCCCTAATGTGTGAGGTTAGAAGAGCATATGATGGCCGAAATACATTACAAATCTTCACCGATGTACGAAGCGAGTGAGCCCAGGAGCTAGAGTTTAGGAGGTACCATCTACAAAAATAACAATTTGTCTCACCGAGGGAATACCCATGCTTGGGATGAAATAAAATTATGGCTGCCAATCAAATACATTGCAGATCCATGTCATATAACTATATAAAGTGTAGCCGTGAGCAGTACACAGTGGATCTACATCTCAAAATCAAAAGATATACACGTATGGTATGCATCTTCAAGAAGCCAATGACGCCTAATGGTTGGAGATGAGGTCTTCAGAGCTTGAGAAACAACTTCAAAATCTTCAAAACTCAGGTAGGAGTGTCATATCAATGTATAACTTCACTACCCATAGGTATTCGATGGCTCGTTGGGAACAGATAAGAGGATATTGGTGATCAGTGCAGAGAACTTCATTGATTTTGAACAAGGACTTGATTGGTGTTTCGAGGTGGCCGGGCATGAGGACAAGAGAAAAAATGTAGAAGGGCCTACTCAATTTTAGTAAGACTTCCCTTGGACGAAAGCATGACAAAAGATGAGACTCGAGAAGCATGGAATTGACATAAGTTCACGATTCAGGAGGCAATGCGAACTCTCCATATGTTTGGAAGGGTAACCAAATGGAAGAGGACAAAGCTCTATGTAGCGAGAACAGATTCCTAAGGTCATATTGAATCCTAGGGCTTGAGGAACAAACGAAATAATGTGCTTTGTCCAAGGGCAACTCATTGTGCTGTCAACAAAAAAGAAAATACTTTTCCCTTCCTCTTTTCGGGTTATATTTGATTTTTTTTTGTATTTTTCAATAATTTTGGGAATCTTGAAAAAGAATAAAGAATGCTACGTTACAAAGGAGGATTGAGTGTCGCAGACATACTAGTTCCAAGTGCAAGGAACACATTGGTGCTCAGAGCAAGGGGACATATGCAGGAAAAGGACACCCGGGGAAAATCCTCCATGGGTCAAGGTGTCAAGGCGTAGAGGCAAAGTGCTACAAGGCTTGCGTATAAGGCATACTTCAGATGGTTTAGTTGAGAGAAACATGGAGCCGACATTAGGCCAAAGATGCAGGAATGCAAATGTGATTAATAAGACACAATGATAACGTCCTTCGATGTAATTTTAACGAGCCCAGAGAAGGTAAGCTTGATGGTTTTTCATTTTTAGAGAGTCTGCAAAAGTGTTAAAGGAGACTCCACTTGGGTACCTTTTTCGAAGGTAGTCAAGTCGGTTCAAAAAAGGGGTAAAATAGCACCGAACATATGTCTATTCAAAATAATTTTAATGAGTGTGACAAAGACAAGATCACTTGGAAATATTTTCATATTTAAGGAGTCTGAAAAAGATCTTAAGTATGGACTCCATAAGGAATGTTCTTCTGGACCAATTTAACGGGTGTAAAGAAACAAGGTCACTCAGCCATCTTTTCAATTTTAGGGAGTCTGAAAAGATCTTAACTATGGACTCCGTGGGGTTCCTTTTTCATAGATTTAGTCCCTCAAGCCCGAAAAAGGGTTAAAATTATACCTGAGAGTACTATTCTAGAGAACCGAGGCTCCTAGAGTATACCTTTGTTTGTTATTTTGACCATCCGAACCAAAAAAGGGGTAAACTACCGCCAGACAGATGTGCCTTCAAATTTTAGTTTAGTGAGTGTGAAGGGCAAGAAGATCGCTCGACAATCTTTTCATGTTTAGAGGGTTTGAAAAGGACTTAAAAGAAGACCCATGGGGGCTACAACTCAAGTATGAAACGGGTTCAGGTAGAGCCCACTGCTAGGCTCAGACTAAGAGTCTCTTTGATAGTCAACTTGGAAAGTCTCCCAAAAGGGAAGAAAACACAAACCACGGTGTAAGTCCTCCCACGGTATAGAAACTGTAGTCATGGCTTCAAGGATAGCCTCATCTGAGGGAAATTCAAAATCTGAGAAATCACGCAAACGAGGGTCGACAGTCCCAAAGGGTGAAGTAAACTAACCATATTCCATATGACGATGGAGGCTCTAGCTAGGAATGGCATAATCTATTAGTGAATAATCACAAGCACGGAGGCTTGAGGATCTACAATGAACAAGATCAGATTCAGAAGGAGACTCGAGATCACTTGGACCAAGAGGGGGAAGCAAGGGCTCCCATGCCCCCATTGGATAAACCAAAGGATCAATTGTTGATATCAAGTCCCAATAAGGGAAACATGACTATAGAGGTTTTTGCTCATAATCAATTGAACTCCGAGGATAAGATGCCACATAATTAACCCATGGTGGGTTAGTGTCTACATGAACACTGGGAACATATAAAGGGGCAACCTCAACTAACACTGAATTAGGATGGTGATTATCATATGCCAATTGTTCGATAGTGACAATTCTTCCATTATGAGGGAAATGCATCACCCAAAAGAGCGTAGACACCACAACGTTCATAACATATACATAATCATGCCCGAGAAGCATATTAAAATCTAATGGGCCTTGCACCACTATAACATCAACAAGGACAAGCTTCCCACCTAGCGAGATAGGTAACTGAGGAAGAACCCCCAAATATTCACTAGGACATCTGTCAAAATCCAACAGATCATGTGAAGCAGACATAAGCTAGGGAGATCCCAAGACTTTCCAAACCGAGGAGGATAAAATACTTGTGGAGGCTCCTTCATCCATAATACATCGATAAATGTTTGTTGAATTAACTTCAACCCTTATTTGAAAATGTGTAGAAGAAGGAAGACGAGGCTCAACAAGATCATTCCAATCAAAGTAAACCATCCTAGGGTTTGGAGGGGGTGTGCTTGGAATGAGAGGAATGCCCCCTTGTTCTGAAATTACTGAACTGGAAATGCTAAAAACATAGTCGGTAGACACTTCACTCCCCAAGAGAGGAGTGGGATCAACCGAAGACTGCAATAGCATGACCACTTTGGTAGACTCAACACTCTCCAAGAGAAGAGTGGGATCAACCGAAGACTTCATCGGGGTGACCACTTTCTCAACCAATGGCTGAAAAGGCCATGAGACTACATGGTCTAAAGGCACCTCACACCCCAAAAGAGGAGTGGGATCAGCCGATGATTGCATCGACATGACCACTTTCTCGACCAATGGCTAAATAGGCTGAGAGACTACATGGTCTAAAGGCACTTCACCCCCCAAAAGAGGAGTGGGATCAACCAATGATTTCATCGGCATGACCACTTTCTCAACCAATGGCTGAATAGGATGAGAGGAAACCTCAGAAGACTCAGAATCAAAAGATCATATAGACAGGGACCATAATCTTTGTACCGCTAGAATGCTAGGGCACAAATGAATAAGGTGATATCCCTTGCAAAGCTTACAAGGGAACTTAGGCTTACGTCGTATCTGTCTAGGTTTCTCAACAGAATTAATGCCTCCAGCATGACTAGCAGTGGCAGGTTGTACATCTCCAACATGAGTTGCAGAGGTTGGTGATGGGTCGATAACATGACTCGCAGAGGCTACAAACCTATTTCCAGTATGACTAGCAGGGACTGGACTATTTCCCCCAGCATGAATTGCAGAGGGTGGGTGATTTCCCCCAGCATGAATCACATAGGATGGGTGCCGGTCTTCAACATGACTTGCAGAGGTTGGTGATTTCTTCTTCCTATTATTCCTCTTTCTATTTCGTTTAGACTTCTGGTTATTAGTAACTGTACTTTCACCAGAGGCGGGAGAAGGAAGAGGAGAAGAATTTGTTGATGAAGGAACATCAACATTGTGCCAATGACATAAAGCACTTAACTAGGAAGCGTCAAGAGCATTTGGGACATTTGGAATGGTACCCAACCAAACCGGTAATCCCACATTCAACCCAGGAATGTACAAAGTGGCATAAAAGGGATACTAACATTTCCGAAGAAAGGAATAGCACAAGAATCCCCTTGTGAAGGTGTTCCTTGGTTGGTATCGTCGTGAACTTTAGCCATGAATATCTTATGCATAGTTTCTCCCCTTGTGGGATCGTTCAAGTCTGTAAAAGTCTCACACACTGACTCTGAAGAACTAGTGATATCAAAACAACGCCTATAAAGAGGCGACTCCATGTTTCTAAGAAGAAGACCAAAAATTCCTCACAACCAGTGGAGTGGGTGGTCTACCACCCTAGGTCAGAGACCCAAAGCAATGAATGACTAAATCACTATGGAAAACTAGGGAGCACAGAGCACACGCTAGCAAAACTCATAAAGGAAAATCAATAAGACCACTATCTAGTAGGAAGAACAGTTACTCCAACCAACACTAGAGAGACTTACCAGTGCAAGTGCAACTCGAAAACGAAAGCACCCTCCGGGTATACTTTTCAAAGCGTGGCTCGATGTCTACCCTAGGTACCGCGGTATACCCCCGCAGTTACCTGTGTAAGTCCCTAAAATAAAGGCAACTAGGTTGCCAACTCGTGAACAATCACCAGGCGGGTACAGTCAACAGTCAAGTGGAATGCAATGAGCAGGGTATCAAACCCGAAACCTGTCAAGGGTATCGAAAGCAAGTGTTCCCGAAGACGACTGAGGACCTCGAATGGATTCGAGACCCATGAAGCTTCGTGGAAAATGCGATCAACAGAATCCCAAGATAAGCCCTCTATATGCGTTCCCCAATACGCTTGGTCCAGATTTGGAGGGGTTATCTCCGCTACCTTTCCGCACGCGACCTCGTGTTTAGCCCATGTGTTAAAGGGGGGTCCCGGATAACTTTCACGTTTAGTGGACTTTAACACTCCCTAAATCAGACTCCAATGTTTGATATAATGGCCTTGAAGAGTTTCCTCTCCAACCTAATTCAAGGCCCTAACCCTAAACTAGTTGGTTGACCCTACAAACATAAAAAGTCTAGTTAATTTTAATTAAGCGTTCTTTTTAAGGATTGATTTACTCAAAAAGGGGTACGGTAGTGCAACTGATGTTGTTAAGACTCTTGCAAAAAATGATGAAACTTACATGAACACTGGCAAAGAATGATTATCTTTCTTATTTTTCTTTTGAAATGATTTTAAAATTAGAAGAAAACACAATGCTATGCTAATCCCTTTTTTATTTTTCAAATAACAATGCAAAGCATATGCCAAGAAAGAAAGAGACCTAATAAGCTAAGTTTTTTTTTTTATATATTTTCTTCCAATCACAGCAAAAATAACAAAATATTCTAAAATAAACTGATGAATACATGATTCATGCCCCCCCCATGGACTCATTTTTCTTAAAACTTCAAGCTCAAAACAAGTTAAAAAGATAGGAAACACAAGAAATATTTTATAAAAAGAAAGCTATACTAAGGTCAGACCTAGGCTACAAACTGCTATAACAGAGACCAGGGATAGATCAAGAAAACCCCTGAGAAGTGTGGCTTCAGATAGAGAAGAGGATAACTACCTCTCTTAAAAAAAAAAAAATCTCAACATAGGCACGGTACTGACACTTCAGCAACCAATGTATGTATGTGGGGTGTCCAAAGGCAGGGCGTGTATGCATGCGTGTAGGCCCACTACAGGCCGCGTACACCTCTGTAACTCCTCAAAAAAAATGAAAAAACAACAGTCCATCACAGGTAGGGAGTACTGATATGGAAGACCAACATCCCTTAAAGACACAGAAGCTTAAAGAAACTCAGAAAATAGTAAACAAACTAATTCAAAGCACCCAAAAACCCTAGAGGCCTTCCCCAGTAGGGTCGCCAATTCTGATGTAAGGGGAAAAACCCTATACGGACTACACAAGGGTTCTAAAATGTAGGCAAAGCTAACCGTCTAAAGTCTCCTATGTTTTATCAACTATCCCAACATTACCCCACAATCATACATAAAAGACAAAGCGTAGGGATCCGGTAGGCATACCTTAAACTCTGCATCTGGTGCCAATCCCTTTGCGCTTAGTTGTTTCCTGATTGCAAGTCTCCTCCCAAGGCTGACCTGCATTCACCAAAAGACAAACAAGAAACTACAAACATGCATTCTACGTATGGATTAGTGGGTTAGACATCATAAACAAGAAATGTAAACAAATCATTGACATTTAAGACGTCATTTGGCGGGACAGAAAAAGTACTTCTTTATATTAATCTCACAAAAGTCACTTACAATATGAGACCGACACTTCTCCTCGAACTCGGTCCTAGGCTCCTCTTCACAATGAACCAACTGCTTCCACGTCTCCTTCTCCTCTTCAGTTATCTAGGGAAATGGCAAGGGCTTGCAATGGAGGAAAAGGGAATTCTGGATCAAACTCACAATGTGGTTGTAGAATATTGGGGCAAAGGGGGAATACATAAACAGGCAGAGTTTCTATGCTCTCGTTCTTCTTTTTGCAATGGGACCCCAACCCCTTCTTTTATAGGAAAAAAGAGATAGTAACGGTTGGGGTGACTAGCTGTGGGCAGTCAAATGGTTATGTAACAGCCCGAAAACCAATATCCTATGCAATTTTCCATTTTTCGCAATATTTTGTGAGTTTACGTGGGCTATAGTGGGGTGGTAGGAATGTGTACACGAGAAGTAGTGGTGCAGGGCACGTACATCTTCAAAAGAATGATTTTTAGAAGAGCTTGTTCAGTGATGGCTTGACAAAGATAGCAAGTTAGATGGCCTGATGCCAGGTATGCATGTCTGGTGCAATTTAGGGTTATAACAATGAGAGTGCATAATGTATTTCATGTGTCATTACTAAAGAAATATGTGTCTAACCCTAACCACATAATTGATTGGAATGTGGTCCAGGTGGAGCATGAAGGGGATTTTTGGGTGGAACCAGTATGCATTCTGGATCGGAAAATCAAAGTGCTCAGGAACAAGGCCATAGGGATGGTAAAGGTTCAATAGACCTACTACGGTCCTAAAGATGCTACATGGGAGCATGAAGAAAACATGTGGGAAGAATACACACAAATGTTTGACAATTTTTAAGGAAACAAAAGGAAAGACTCCATTTTGAGCAACTAGAGTTCTGGAACCACACCTTATAGTCCTAACAAACTGCATTGGGGGCCTTTCTAAAAGAATTAGTCTCCTTGGGTTATAATTGATAAACAAATGGTACATCCCTTAGGTTTTCCTTGATAAACGAATGGTGCATTCCTTGGGTCAATGAGTTGAGAGGAACAAGATAATTTGGTTGGAACTATTGCTGGAGTTTTTAATTTATAGAATTTTATTTCTAAGTATTGTGATGTAAATTTTCATATATGTATATCATCATAGTGTGCACCGAGGAAAATAAAAAATTGTAGGGGAGGGGGAATGTAACATCATCACTATAATCCTCAATTTAATTAATCCTTAATGTAGATATAATATGTGGCTACGACCAAGAGATGTAATATGTGAATTGTATTATCGAATGTTAATAATAAAATGTGAGTCTAGATGTTAAGGGAAGATGGAAATAGATGGGGATACATTAATCCACGAGAGAGGGGAGAGTCTATTATAATGATCAAGAAAGGTACAAGGCGGAATTACACATGTATATTATTTCAACCCATTTTCCTAAGTTTTCTATTGGTATATGAACCTTCCAATTTCTGATTGAGTGTTCCCAAAGCCAATCATTGAGTACATGTAAGAGGGTGGGTGTCAATAGTCACATCCAATAGTTATTGGGAACATGGGGGATGAGTACAATCATCTTGGGAAAGTGTGTGAGTCAAGAAATCAATCCAAAGAAGAGAAAATTTGTATGGGTGGGGACAATGGTTTCACACAATCAGTTTTTGTGCATGAGGAGAAAGTAGAGAGCAAGAAAGAGAGTTTGGAGCTGGTGCAGCCATGGAGGGAGAATTCAATAGAAAGATGGAGCGTATTGGAGTGTATTTCAAGATGGAAATTGAAGATCCAAGTTTTTATTCCTAAAGAGTGGACTCTTGAGTGAGTTTCACTAAAACAACAAGTTTTTGCTGGTATTTGCTGATATTTTTTCCTAGCAATGAGTTCCATTGAGTTCCCATATGAAATATTCCTAGATACATGTACCAGAGAGACCCTGATAAATGAATGAGATTCCCGAGGGACTAATATCAATGAAAGGGTACAATCCTTGGGTTGGGCGGGTCAAGAGGAAGAGAGTTGGTGGAAAATTGAGATAGTTGTAGGAGAATATCAGTGGGTTGAGTTTATGAGCCATGAGTGGATAGTGAGAGACCGCCCTCTTTTGTGGATTACTAGCCTCCACTTGGGGCTGTCTAGATATTGATATTTGGAACAATTAGTCTATGGGCGTGTGGAACTTTCATCCCAAGTAGATGGTTCCACATTTTTTTATAAAAGATAAGTGTTTAATCATGTTGTTGTGTTATTTTATGAGTTTAATTATTGTGCATGAACTCTGTGTATGGGACTAATTTATATGTTTTTGTAATGAAATATTACTGCATTCATGTGTGGTTTTATCATGATGTAGATGCATCTATTTTATCGTTATAGATAGTAGCTAAATTGGTTGTAATTTGTAGTTGAAAGATAAAGGAATTTATTTACCTATTAAAATTTCATTTTTGTAAGTTTTCCACGCCATAATGTCCCTCAGTTGGGTTGGGGGATGTTACATAGGTGGTAGTTGAGAAGTTCCCCTCAATAAAAAATGCATGGGACAGGTGAATACATCCATTGGGAAAATCATGGATGACTCCAGACCTGTAGGGGGAGAGGAGAAACATATCATATTGGGGAATAAATTTGTAGGAAGAGGAGAGAAGAGAGGGATATCGGGGTTGTGAGTTGGTCTAAGTCATAAGAAAGACTAGTTGGAAATTCCCTAGTTATGAACCAAAGGTTGTGCGAGAAGCTTCCTATGAATGCTAGATCACGAGACTATAATTTCAGGCCCTCGTTGGGTGCATGGGAGACACTATAAGGATGCGTTCCCTAAGGACTATGAAGAAGTGAAGGGGAAGGTTTCTGTTGTGTAGTGATGAGCCAGTAGAATGGGGGACCTAGTATCATGAGGGTTTTGAGAACTAACAAGGAGATTATGTATGAGAGTTAATCCCTAGAAGAGTTTTTCAATTTCCCATAATTTCCAAGAGTGGCCTAAATTTTTCCTCATGGTATCATGGTCTGGCTAGAGCATGGCCAGTTGTAGAAAACAAAAGTACAACTGATCCTATGATTGGGTGGAAAAGTGCTCACCCTCAGTCGATTTGATGGGTAATTTCAATTTCTAATAAGTGCTCTTACCATGCTTAGAAATTTACTTACATCTTGACTTATGGTTTTTTATATGTCATAATTGCATTTGATTGTAATAATTATTTTTGCATCAATTGATGAGATGTACATGGTTGTGGTAAATAATATGGAGAGGGAATTCTATATGCATAGTTGTATTGACATATTTTTTTGCTAATTAGGAATGAAAGTGAGTTCCTATGTATGATTTTCATAGAATTCAATCTCACACATAATTCTAGTATGACTTTGGTTAATATTGTTGTTCTTAGTATCTAGAATGAATTATGTTCTTGTTGTAACTATCATTAAGAATTCAAGTTACAACACTTAAATAACCTATGCTATAAATATTATAATTGTTAGTGATGGTACAATCAATTTTTGAATGGTATGAAAATGGTTGAATTCTTATAAGGCATTGTTACTAAGACATGCATGTATCATTGTTATCTTTGTATGAGTAATGAATTGTAGTAGGATGAATTTCATATCCAAAAGAATGACCTTATGACAAGAATCTTTTTAGATTTATCTTTAGGATGACATTATAAGTAGCTATGAGCTTACCTATAAGTCTTGCCATGGATACTACGAAATTATGAGTCTGATCTCACATATTTCTATTTGTTTATTTTATCAAATTAATTTGTTGGAAAGTTAGTAAGGGCAGTTTGTAGATTGAGTAATCTTGTGTGTCTTAAAGAAATAAAATCATACTTAGTTATATATTTGTTGGTTGTGTATGTGTGTGTTTGTTACCTCAATAGGAAATGGAATTTGCTATGTTTGGGTGGGAGGGGGGGGCCATAAATGGAGAATTTATATAGAAGTACTACCACTCTAGTGTAACCCTTATAAAAGTTCTTTACCCCATGGAGAACACTTAGTAAAACTTAGAAAAGTTTGAAGGGAAAAACTTGGTATATTTAAGTGTATCTCATGAAAATAATTTTCATGCGATACAACTTGTATTGCACAAAAATCATTTTCATGTTATATGACGAAGGATAGAAAGGGCCGATGGACACATGTCACAGATTTGCTATTTTTTTGAAAAAAACAAAAGTTTATGTGGTGCGACGTATTGCATCACAATTTTTTGTGGTGCGATACATTGCACCCACAAACGTTTGGGAAACGTGATACAAGGATACGTGATGAGGTGTTAATTCCACAAGATAAAATTGTTTGGCGTGTGATAAACTTGTCACGTGGAGACAAATTTGGGACCATGACATATCACATTCTTAAAATGTTTTTCTATCATGTCACAAGATAGAAAAGTTTTAGGAGTGCGATAAAAAGGGGACTCAACCTTGTCATGAAAAGAAAGATTTTCGAGGGCATGATGTCTCACACCAAAAAATATTTTCCACATGATACATCACATGGTTAATAATGTTCCAAGTTGCGACAAGGAAAAGTAAAGGTAAGAAAAACAAGAAAGAAAATGAAGTGAGCCTTGTCATGATGGGAAAAATTTCTAGAAGATGTGATACGACATGGGAAAGTGAACAATTAGGCAATACATCATGCAAGGAAAAAATTGTTTACAATGTGATAAGGGGGGAAGAGGAAGCCTGGTTTCTCAAGAGAGAAAGTTTTCTCCCATGTGATATGTTGCATGGGAACTTTTTGGGGGCATCAAATGATGATCTGGAAAAAAAATTCAGTAATGCGATAAATGAATGTTGTAAATGATGCAAAAAATGAGAGTAAGTTTATTCATGATAGAAAACGTTTTCCAATGAAAAATGATACAATAATTTATTTTTTGGGGGGTACAATATGAAGTTTGGGGAAGATGTGATGAGGTGAAATAGAGAACTTTTTTGAAGTCATGGTGGACCTTTAAAGGAGACCCATATGCCTTAGTAAACATGGAACCTAAGGGCTATTCATACGATATCACATCACTTGGAACATGTGGATCCATATGGATGATGCCATGGTAGGAGAAAGGAGTCCCTTGTTAAACTTTAAGGGGTCATAACTTTGTGCTAGAAACTCAGAATTGAGAAAGAGTATAGTCACTAGAAAGCTCTCGATAAGAAGAATGTGTTTGTAAGCTTAGATCTGACTTGATATTTATTCCTTAAGACGAAAAATATAAATACCACATCTCCTTAATGACACTTAGGGGTTTATGTATGTTAAACTTGTTATCAGAGCAATGTTTCAAACACTAGGCTTGTATAGGCCAAAGATAGACCATAGAAACAAGATTTTTATAAATGAAGGTCGAAACACTATACCTACATGGGCTAGGAATCGGGCCATTGGGTG
>ML776757.1:338601-398866 GCA_009831015.1 Picea engelmannii | reverse complement strand
TCATCAATGTGTTTAAATTGCTTGATCCGGTCCCACCACATTGATCCTTTCTCCTAAATATGGTAGATTGCAAAACTGGCCTATAAATTTGATGAATAGTTGTACAATTGAAAATACTTCCTCATTCCCAACAACTGAGCTTCTGCATATGCACCTTTCTTGCGATCACCATCAAATGTAGGAGGCTTAATATTCCTAAGATATCCTTGTATATCATCGACCTCAGACCTCATTTTCTTATGTAATACATGAGACAAACTTAGGATCCTCTCTAACTCTGAGAATGGATGTTCCCTTATAGATGAGTGCCTTAGTGAATGGTGATGATGTCTACTAGCACTTATGGCATCCTCCCTCTTAGAATGAGATCTGTGCTCGACTTCCTACCTTGAATATGATTATTTGTTTATTTTTCTACAATATGTTCAATATTTTTAAAATCCGAGTATTGATGTGGTTTTTCTTCTTCTATGGACAAAATATGATTTTGGCTCGAGACTGAATTTTTTTTTAAAACATAGGACAATTGTTTCCTATATGTCATCCTTATTGTCATGGTTGTTGACATGGCACCTTAGGTCCACTTGGAACCCTAAGATGATTTCATGTCACCGCTCAACCACCCTGGCCCTGCCTTGTCATCCTCCATCACCTTCCTCCTTCTCACTCACTTTCCTCTTTCTCTATTACCCTCCTCTTTCCCCTTTCTTTCTCTATTACCCTCCTCTTTAGACTCCTATTGGTAGTGGCTTCAATAAGATGTGAAAGAGTACAAGTGGCTAACAATATGTTCTCAGTTATCAAGGTTGTTTTGCAGTTGATCTTGATGAGGCAGGTCCATAGGACCGAGTTTAAAGACAGAGAACAAGTGGGGTGACCTATCCCGCACTTGATGACTGGTTAGTACCCTTTTGGAGGACCAAAAGGTCTTAGTGGGGAGGCGTGACCAAAATGGATCTAGGAAGGCCTAAAAATAAAAGTTCTCAGAATCAGACGAAAATAGTGCCATTGCTTTCATCTCGTTGTGTTGATTCCTTCCATATAATTGTTTTCCTCAAACATGCATCGTATGTGAAAGTTATCACGTTCTGACTGAATTCCCATATAGGCAAAAAGTCAACTGGTCAAAGTCAACACTGATGTCAGCAGTATGAAAGGTGACGTCAGGATGAAGCCATGATGATGTCATCATGATGATGCGGTGTCACCAAGAGGTGACACATGTCACTTAGATTAACCATTTTTGGGTTGAGTTGGCACCTATATGTATTTGACACGTGGCACTGTATGGATGACACGTGGCAGCCTGTACATGACGTGGACCAATGACATGCTGACACATGGCAGTATGGATGACAAATGGTTGTATGAATGTTGACATGGAAGGGTAACTTTGCAGTACAAATGTGACATGGCATGACACGTGGTTGTGTGGTAGGTGATTGGGCAGTACAGAAGATGACGTGGCAGTTGATTGGGTTGTACGACGATGACATGGCTCACTAACTGTGCTGGTGACTGGACAGTATGGTCCAATCCTGAGGCGACACGTGGCCCAATCACAAGGTGCAACATGGCACTCCATATTTTTCCAAGGAGGACTAGTTTAAAAATTTTGTTATAGTTCCGGGGGAATCGAACCCGTCACCTCCGTGGGCGTAGAGACTTTGGGGAAATGCACAGACCGTATGGGATACATATTAGGGCTTAACTATATTAGGATGAATATAGTTTTATGTTGCAGTGGCGTGGTTTCGAGGATAACCCCCGGTCGGTGGGGGCCAACCCTAACCGACCAGGAGATGGAGACGAGGGACTTAACGGATCTGTGGAGCACGTGGAGGTAAGGTGTTGACCACATGGCCATACCCAGCTTAGTTTGAAGGAACCAAAATGCACCAGCCCAGCCCTCGGCCACATGGTAGGGCGCATGTGACTAGGAGCCCTAAAATTGGGGGCTGCATCCAGTATTTTCCCAATTTTGTGTTTTTAAACCATATAATATATTTTTTACTGATTTTAAGCCTGTTTTTGGAGGATTTTTATCATTTTTGGGAGATCTGGAGCCCTTTTTGAGGCCATATCTTGGGAGGAAGTTGGGGGGATGTTGACAAATTCAAATCTATATAGGCTAGAGGTTCTTGGTATCCTGGAACAGATTCAGAAGAGGATAAATGTTGTAGAATTGTGAAGCCAAAGACATTTTTATCCAAGGAAGCCATTGAGGAGATAAACTTTGCGGGATAATTCTGGGAGCTTCGCTCAACCATTTTCTGTGCCGTCAGTTGTGTTGGATTATTGAGGTAAATCATAACACAAACAAACCAGTTTGTAATCCACTTGACACTTTTTTGATGTAATTGTGAATCTTTGAAGAGAAATAAGAAAGGCTCACCCACTGAGACAAAGGCCTAGAGACATAGGAAACTTTGTCGAACTCCGTTAACAATTTTGTTGTTATGGTTTGCTAATTATTTATGTTTAATTTCAGATATGCATATATTATTATGGATGCCATGTTATATCATTAATTATTCCTCTTTCATAAATTCCTAAATGGTTAATGCACTCATACTTTAAAATTTAACCATAGTCTTTAAAAGATCTTTTCAGATCAAGTGGTATCAAAGCAGGTTAACAATTGGTTTTTAAATTTGCATGATTACCAAGGAACAACTGAATCATGGTGAAGGTGATCTTATCGAAGATAATCCAGAGATTGGATCGAGAAAGAGGACTTCTCAAAGTGAGAAGATGGCATCGGATGAAAGACTTTCTCATAATGAGATAGAGTTTAAAAAGACCTTCTTCGGCATGTCGGAGATGGTGAAGGTTCTATATGATGATTACATGGAGCAGAAGAGACTGATTCTAGGTGAATATTTCAACAGGAAAAAGTGAAGAAGGAGAGGATCCTCCTAAACCTTCTCCTTCATCTCCTTCTTCTCCATCAACTTCTTCTTCTTCAAGTAGAAGTTCCAAATCCACTGCAAGAAAACATTCTCATAAACATGATATGCCTTTACTTAAGCTTGATGTGAAGTTTGAATTACCCATGTATGATGGTGAAGGCAATGCAGAGAGGCTTGATAACTGGGTCAGACAGATGGAATTTTATTGCAGTGTGCAAAAAATCAAGGATGAGGCAAGTCAAATCAAATTGATATCTCTTCGAATTGCAGGCACAACACTCATCTGGTGGGAAAGCAAGTTGCAAAATGGCACACAACAAGTGGGTAATTGATTTCCATCATGCCAAGTTTTTGTTTCTGCACTTAAAAAACAATTTTGTCCTTTGGGTTATAAAGAGAAGGCTTTAATTGAATGGAAAGGTCTTAAACTAAGAAAGGGACAAACAATGCAAGAATACACAGATGAATTTCGTAAGATGGAATTAATGTTAGATATTCCTTTACATACCCAAGAAAATCTTATGAAGTATATAGGAGGTTTACCTGCACACATTCGTAACATTGTATTTATGTTTGGAACTACTAATCTTGATGAGGTTTATGTTCAAGAAACATACATTGAGGTAGGTAAAATAGGAGTTGGTGTATCAGGGGAATCATCTTCAAGAAAAGAGGATAAAAGGAAGGGGAATGGCAAGAAATCAAATCTAGTGACAAGAAGGGAAGAGAATCTCTCTTGCAAGCATTACAAGAAAGAATGGCATGATGATGACCATTGCTGGCAATTGCATCCCGAGAAGAGACCAAAATGGTTCAAAGAAAGGAAAGCGAGGAAAACAACTGTAGTAGCAACATGACCAACAGACTTGGGATCAGATTCAGGTGATGAGTCTAAGATCACAATGGTTGGTTTGACAGGTAAAATTGGTGATGGATATGATTCTAGAAGTAAATTGTTTCACATAAGGGTCATAATGAAGCATACTAAGGTCAACACATTGATAGATAGTGGATCTCAATATAACTTGATTTCAGAGGAATTGGTTAAACAATTGAGATTAAACACTCAAATGAATCATAAACCTTACTCACTTAAATGGATAAGAAACAATCATAAATTGCACATAACAAAGAAATGCACTTTAAAGTTTGCAATTTCATCAAAATTTGTGGATGAGGTAATGTGTGATGTGGTGCCACTCAATGAATGTGGAATGGTCTTACACAGTCCCTATTTGTATGATCACAAAACAATATTCTACAGGGAACAAATTCAATATTACCTAATCAAAGAAGGAAACAAATATGTTGTACATGCTCATCACTTAAAAGAAAATCAATCTCTTCAAACAATGGAACAATTAAGGAAGGCAACGTATGCAAGAAACACACCTATAATTCTGCCAGATAAAGTAGTTGATCTTAAGCATGAATATGAGATGATTGTAGAATGGAAGTTCAATCATACTTTTCTTCAAGACAAGCTAATGTCGTGCAAGTACTACAAACATATTAGCTCATTTGCATTCATATTTTTGATGTTATCATTGCTAATGTTTTCAACATTGATGGTAGTGGCTTCAGTAAGATGTGAAAGAGTACAAGTGGCTAACAATATGCTGTCATTTATCATGGTTGTTTTACAATTAATCTTGATGAGACAGGTGCAGAGGACAAAGTTTAAAGACAGAGAACAAGTGGGGTGGCCTATCCCGCACTTGATGACTGGTCAGTACCCTTTTGGAGGACCAAAAGGTCGTAGTGGGGAGGTGTGATCCAAAATGGATCTAGGAAGGCCTAAAAATCAAAGTTATCATAATTGGATGAAAACAACGCCACTGCACCCATATCGTCGCGTTGATTCTGACCATATAATTTGTTTCCTCAAATAGACACCGTATGTGAAAGTTATTGCGTTCTGACCGAATTCCCAAACATGCAAAAAGTCAACTGGTCAAAGTCAACGCTAACATCAGCAGTACGACAGGTGACATCAGCATGACATCATGATGATGTGATCATGCTAATGTGGCATCACCAGGAGGTGACACGTGCCACTCAAATTCGACATTTTTGGGTTGAGTTGGCACCTGTACGGATTTGACACGTGGCATTATACGGATGACATGTGGAACTGTATGGATGACACGTGGCAGTCCGTACATGACATGGCCCAATGACATGTTGAAACGTGGAAGTATGGATGCTGATGTGGTAGGGTGACTATGCCATACGGACATAACATGGAATGACACGTGGCTGTATGATAGGTGACGTGGAAGGTGACTGGGTTGTACAAAAGATGACATGGTAGTTGATTGGGCTGTACAACAATGACTTGGCTTGCTAACTGTGCTGGTGACTGGAAAGTACAGTCCAATCCTGAGGCAACACATGGCCCAATCACAAGGCACCACGTGGAACTCCTTATTTTTCCAAGGATGACTAGTTTAAAAATTTTGTTATGGTTTCGGGGGAATCGAACCCATGACCTCCATGGGCATAGTGACTTTGGGGAAATGGGCGGACTATCCGGGCTACATATTGGGGCTTAACTATATTCGACTAAATATAGTTTTATGTTGTGGTGGAATGATTTTGGGGATAATCCCCAGTCAATGAGAGCCAACCTCGACCGAACAGGGGTTGGAGACCAGGGACTTAATGGATCTGTGGCGCGCATGGTGGTAAGGTGTTGGCCACATGGCCATACCCACAAGACTAGGAGCTTATGTCGGAGGTAGAAAAATGCACCAACCCAACCCTCATCCACATGGAAGGGTGCATGTGACCAGGAGATCGAAAATCGGAGGTTGAGCCCAGTAGTTTCCCAATTTTGGGTTTTTAAACCATATAATATATTTTTTAATGATTTTAAGCCTGTTTTTGGAGGATTTTGTCCATTTTTTTGAGATTTGGAGCCCTTTTTTAGGCCACATCTTGGGAGGATGTTGGGGGGATGATAAAAAAATTCAAATCTATATAAACCAGAGGTTCTTGGTAGCCTAGAACAGGTTCGGAAGAGGATAAATGTTGTAGAATTGTGAAACCAAAGACATTTTTATGCAGGGAATCCATTGAGGAGAGGAACTTTGCGGGCCAATTCCCGGAGCTTTTCTCAACCGTTTTCAGTGCCGTCAAATTTGTTGGATTCTTGAGGTCGAGAAGAACACAAAAATATCAGTTTGTAGTCGATTTGACACTTTTTTTATGTATGTTTGAAGCTTTGAAGAGAAATAAGAAAGCCTCACCCACTGAGACAAAGGCCCAAAGACGTAGGTAACCTTGCCAAACTCCATTAACAATTTTGATGTTATGGTTCACTGATTCTTTGTGCTTACTTTCAGATTTGCATATCTTATTATGGCTTCCATTTTATATCATTAATTCTTCCTCTTTCATCAATTCCTAAATCGTTAATGCACTCATGCTTTAAAACTTAACTAGAGTCTTTAAAAGAGTTTTTTCGGCGTGATCCAAAATGAATCCAGGAAGGCCTAAAAATCAAGGTTCTCAGAATTAGAAGAAACCAACGCCATTGCGTCCTTCGCATCAAACTGATTCTGGCCGTATAAGTTTTTCCTCGAACAGACACCGTATGCGAAATTTATCGCATTCTGATCAAATTCCCAAACATGCAAAAAGTCAACTGATCAAAGTCAATGTTGACGCCAGAAGTACGATCAGTGATGTAAGCATGACATCATGATGAGTTCATCATGATGACATGGCATCACTGGGAGGTGACACATGTCATTAAGATTCACAATTTTCAAGCTGAGTTGGCACTGTACGGATTTGACACATGGCACTCTATGGATGACACATGGAAGTTCGTACATGATGTGGCCCAATGACAGACTGACATGTGGATGTACGAACGACATATGGGACATACAGATGCTGACGTTGAAAGGTGACTGTGTATTATGGATGTGACATGTGGAAGGTACGACAATGCGACACGTGGTAGGTACGGTGGTGATGTGGTAGGTACGATGGTGACATGGCAGTACGTTGGTGATGTGGTCGTACTGAATGGGCAACTGACTGGACCGATGCAACGTGGCACCCCATATTTAGCCAAGGTTGGTTGGGGAAAATTTTTGTTCTGCCTCTGGGGGAATCGAACCTGCGACCTCCGAGATGGGAAACGACTTAACAACCAAGGCACTAACCAACTGCACTAGTACAAATGTGGCTTGTTTGTTATTCGATGGATTCAATATTTAAATTTGACGTGATGGATTTTTCGGGATAAGCCTCATTCAGCAGGGGCCAACCTCGACTGAACAGGGGCTAAAGACCAGGGGTTAACCATATGGAGCACGTGGGAGGTAAGTCTGTGGACACATGGACAATAGCCATATGACCAGGACCCGTGAATAAGGGGGCCAGCATGCACCAGCCCATCCCTCAACCTCATGGACCATTCCAATATGACCAGGATCCTGGGAATATGGGCTAGCTCTCATTAGTCCAATTTTTTGGGTTTTAAACCATATTGTATAAATTTTATGCTGATTTTGGTGGATTTTGGTCATTTTTGGGAGTTCTGGAGCCCTTTTTGAAGCTAGATCTTGGGAGGAAGTTGGGAGGATGTTACCAACTTCAAATATATATAAACCAGATGTTCTAGGAATCTAGGGAGAGGTTCAAAGAAGGTGAAATGCTAAGGAATTTGACAGTCAAAGCCATTTTTATGCAAGGAGGCCTTTGAGGAGAGGAACTTTGCGGGCCAATTCCGGGAGCTTCGCTCAACCGTTTTCAGTGCCATCAGTTGTGTTGGGTTCTTGAGGTATAGAAAAACACAATCATACCAGTTTGTAATCCATTTGACACCTTTCTAATGTACTTTTGAAGCTTTGAATAGAAATAAGAAATCCTCACCCACTGAGACAAAGGCCCGAAGACGTAGGCGATATTGCCAAACTCCATTAACAACTTTGTTTTTATGTTTTGTTGATTCTTTGTGATTACTTTCATATCTTCATATCTTATTATGGATTCCATGTTATATCATTAATTCTTCCTCTTTCTTTCAATTCCTAAATAGTTGATGCACTCATGCTTTAAAAACTTAACCATAGTCTTTAAAAGATCTTTTCGAATCAAGTGGTATAAGAGTAGGTTGACGGTTGGTTTTTGAGTTTTCATGATTACCAGGGAAAAAATGAATCATGGTGAAGGAGATCTTGTCGAAGAGAATCGTGAGATTGGATCGAGAAAGAGGACTTCTCAAAGTGAGAATATGTCATCAGAAGAGGGACTTTCTCATAATGAGATAGAGTTTCAAAAGACCTTCTTCGCCACGTTAGAGATGGTGAAGGTTCTATATGATGATTACTTGGAGCAGAAGAGACCGATTCTAGGTGAATCTTCAAAATACAAAACTGAAGAAGGAGAGGATCCTCCTAAACCTCCTCCTTCACCTCCTTCTTCTCCATCAACTTCTTCTTCTTCAAGTATAAGTTCCAAATCCACTGCAAGAAAACATTCTCATGAACATAAACATGATATGTCTTTACTTAAGCTTGATGTGAATTTTGAATCACCCATGTATGATGGTGAAGTCAATGCATAGAGGCTTGATAAATGGGTCAGACAGATGGAAGTGTATTGCAGTGTGAAACAAATCAAGGATGAGGTAACTCAAATCAAATCTGCATCGTTTTGACTTGCAGGTACAACACTCATCTGGTGGCAAAGCAAGTTTCAAAATGGCTCGCAACAAGTGGGTAATGTATTTCCATCATGGAAAGTTTTTTTTTCTGCACTTAAAAACCAATTTTATCCTTTGGTTTATAAAGAGAAGGCTTTAATTGAATGGAAAGGTCTTAATCTAAGAAAGGAAAAAATAGTGCAAGAATACACAGATGAATTTCATAAGATGGCATTATTGTTAGACATTCCTTTCATACCCAAGAAACTCTTATGAAGTATATAGGAGGTTTACCTGCACACATTCGTAACATTGTATTTATGTTTGAAACTACTAATCTTGATGAGGTTTCTATTCAAGCAACATACATTGAGGCGGGGAAAACATGAGTTGGTGTATCAGGGGAATCGTCTTCAAGAAAAGAGGATAAAAGGAAGGAGAATGGAAATAAATAAAATTCAATGACAAGAAGGGAAGAGAATCTCTCTCGACAACATTGCAAGAAATAAGGGCATGATGATGACCATTTCTCTCAATTGCATCTCGAGATGAGACCGAAATGGTTTAAAGAAAGGAAAGGGAGGCAAACAACTGCAGCAACAACATGGCCAACAGACTTGGGATCGGATTCAGGTGATGAGTCTAAGATCAAAACAATTGATTTGACAGGTAAAATTGGCGATGGATATGATTCTAGAAGTAAATTGTTTCACATAAGAGTCATAATGAAGCATACAAAGTTTGAAACATTGATAGATAGTGGATCTCAATCTAACTTGATTTCAGAAGAAGTGGATAAAAACTTGGGATTAAACACTCAGATGCATCATAAAAATTACTCACTTAAATTGATAATCAAAAATCATAAATTTCACATAACAAAGCAATGCACTTGAAAGTTTTCAATTTCATCAAAATTTGTGGATGAGGTAACGTGTGATGTGGTGCCACTCAATGAATGTGGAATGGTCTTAGGCAGTCCTTATTTGTATGAATCAATATCACCTAACCAAAGAAGAAAACAAATATGTTGTACATGATAATCACTTAAAAGAAAATCAATCTCTTCAAACAATGGAACAATTAAGGAAGGCAACTCATGCAAGCAACACACTTATAATTATCTCAAATCAAGTAGTTGATATTAAGCATGAACATGAGATGATTGTAGAATGGAAGTTCAATCATACTTTTCTTCAAGATAAGATAATTTCATGCAAGTACTAAAAACATATTATCTTATTTGCAATCATATTTCTGATGTTATCATTGCTAATGTTTTCAACATGGATGGTAGTGGCTTCAGTAAGATGTGACAGAGTAAAAGTGGCTAACAATATGTTTTCAGCTGTCATGGTTGTTTTGCAATTGATCTTGATGAGGCAGGTGCATATGAAATATTTTAAAGACAGAGAACAAGTGGGGTGGCCTATCCCGCACTTGATGACTGGTTAGTACCCTTTTGGAGGACCAAAAGGTCTTAGTGGGGAGGCGTGATCCAAAATGGATCCAGGAAGGCTTAAAAATCAAAGTTCTCAGAATTGAAAAAAACCAAGTCCATTCCTTCCGTCTCGCTGCGTTGATTCTGTCCATATAATTGTTTCCTCAAATGAACATTATATGCGAAAGTTATCGCATTCTGATCAAATTCCCAAATAGGCAAAAAGTCAACTGGTCAAAGTCAATGCTAATGTCAGTAGTATGACATGTGATGTCAATATGAAGTCATGATGACATCATCATGCTGATGTGGCATCACCAGAGGTGACAAGTGTCATTCAGATTCATCATTTTTGGGATGAGTTGGCATTGTACGGATTTGAGACGTGGTATATACGGATGACACGTGGCAGTCTGTACATGATGTGGCCCAATGATAGACTGACACATGGATGTACAGACAATAGTTGGGTTGTATGAATACTAACGTGGCAGGGTGACTGTTCATTATGGATGTGACATGTGGAAGGTATGGCAGTGCAACATGTGGTAGGTACGATGGTGACGTGGCAGGTATGGTGCTGACATGGCATGTATGGTGGTGACGTGGCAATGCTGACTGGGTAGCTGACTAGACTGATGCGTCGGAAGTATGAACCAATCCTAGGTTGACACATGACCCAATCACAGGGCACCATGTGGCACCCTGGATTTGGCCAAGGTTGGTTCGGTAAAAATTTTGTTCTGCCTCCAAGGGAATCGAACCTGCGACCTCCGAGTTGGGCAACAACTTAACAACCAAGGTGCTAACCAACTGCACTACAAATGTGGCTTGTTTGTTATTCTACGAATTCAATATTTAAAGTTGACATGGCGGATTGTTCAGGATAAGCTCGGGTTGGCGGGGGCTAACCCTAACCAACCAGGGGCTAAGGACTAGAGCTTAACCATATGGAGCAGGTGGGAGTTAAGTCTGTGGACACATGGGCAATAGCCATATGACCAGGACCTGTGAATAGGGGGGCCAATGCACGCCATGCCAACCCTCATCCCCATAGACCATTCCTATATGACCAGGAGCTCGAGAATAGGGGGCTAGTGTGCATTAGTCCAATTGTTTGGGTTTTAAACCATATTGTATAAATTTTATGCTGATTTTGGTGGATTTTGGTCATTTTTGGGAGATATGGAGACCATTTTGAGGCCAGATCTTGGGAGGAAGTTGGGAGGATGTTACCAACTTCAAATAAATATAAACCAGAGGTTCTAGGAAGCCAGGGAGAGGTTCATAGAAGGATAAATGTTGAGGAGTTTGACAGTCAAAGCCATTTTTATGCAGGGAAGCCTTTGAAGAGAGGAACTTTGTGGGCCAATACCAGGAGCTTCGCTCAACCATTTTCAATGTCATCAGTTTTTTTGGGTTCTTGAGGTCTAGCAGAACATAACCATACCATTTTGTAATCCATTCGACACCTTTCTTATGTACTTTTGAATCTTTGAAGAGAAATAATAAAGCCTCACCCACTAAGACAAAGGCCCGAAGATGTAGGCGATATTGCCGAACTTCGTTAACAACTTTGTTTTTATAGTTTGTTGATTATGTGTTCTTAATTTCATATATGCATATATTATTATGGCTTCCATGTTATATCATTGATTCTTCCTCTTTCTTTCAATTCCTAAATGGTTAATTCTCTCATGCTTTAAAAACTTAACCATAGTCTTTAAAAGATCTTTTTGGATCAATCCTCCCTCTTAGAATGAGATATGTTCTTTGCTTCCTACATTGAATATGATTATTTTTTATTTTCTTCTATAATCTATTCAATATTTTTAAAATCTAAGCATTGATGTGGTTTTGCTCCTTCTATGGCCAAAATATGATTTTGGCTCGAGACTCAATTTTTTTTTTAAACACAAGACAACTTTTTCCTATATGTCATCCTTACTTGCATGGTTGTTGACGTGGCACCTTAGGTCCACTTGGAACCCTAAGATGATTTCATGTCACCTCTCAACCACCCTAGCCCTGCCTTGTCATCCTCCATCACCTTCCTCCTTCTCACTCACTTTCCTCTTCCTCTATTACCCTCCTCTTTCCCCTTTCTTCCTTTATCTTTTATTTTATTCTTTATTTTGGTTTGTTAATTTATTTACATGCCCCACATATATTCAACTACCCACCTGACACCTTTTTTGACCATGGATGTGAAAAGGGCCCCACCTCCTCTATCATGCCTACACTTTCCAACCATCCATTGATTGCAGTGATGGGAAAGTCCCATTTGACACCTTTTCTACTAATGAACAAATTGCTCGCTTGATCAAATGATGAAGGATCATGAAATATCAATGATTGTGGTGCATATAGGGAGTTTGAATAGCATGGGAGTTTTCGAATTTCAAATTCTTGATATCACTTACCACCATCTTTCCATGTGCCACCTTACCTCCCTTACTGAAAAATATGGAGATCAAAATATCCTTCAAGCCATCAGAGACCATCAAATAGAAAATGAGATCTGTCTAAGAAAACATTGACTAATGTCAATACAAAGTAGTCTACAAGGTGGAATGCTCATGTGGGAGATGTTACATTGGAGAAACAGGTTGTTATTTTCAAACTAGGATTAAAGAGCATGGCGTTGACATCAAGAATGAACAAACTTGCACCTCAGCATTAGAAGAAAACTCTCTCACTACCAAACACCATGTGTTCTTATAAACACCAAGATCCTCGAAAGAGATGATCATTTTTTCAAACGTTGAATTAGAGAATCTATGAAAGTTATTAAGAATCCCAAAAACCTAGAGAGAGAAGGGGGTATGGAGATTAGAGAGAAATGGCATCCTCTTATAATAAAAAGGTAAAACATAACGAGTTTTCTCTCAACCTTAACCTCCTTAGTATTTTTCTCCTTCTTCCTTGATTTATTAGTGTTTTCTTGGCTTCCTCTAATCTCTCTTCTTGGACCTCTTGATTCATTTTTTGTTCTCTCCTCCTTTTTGTTTGTTCTAGTGACTCTATTTTTTTTTTGTCTTTATTCCTTTGACCTTAATTCTTATTCTTATCCCTTTAAATAATTAATAATATACTAATAGAATTGTATTGTAGGTTTTCCTACTCTATACCCTCCTACTATTATTATTATTATTATAACTAGGTTATTATTATTATTATCGTATAACCAATTTATTTTTATTATTATATTATAACTAGGTTATTACTATTATTATTACTATAACTTAATTATTGTCTTTAGTTTTATTTCACTTATATTTTTGGGAATTTGTTATGTATTCATGTCCTTAAAATAACTATTATTATCACCTATTTATTATAACAATTAATAATATCATAGCACTATTATAGTTTTTTCCTTTATTCTAACCCTAATATTAATTACATTGTTTGTATTATTATTAACTATCAAGATTATGTCCTCGTGGTGTAGAGTAGTCGGTGATGGAGGATGTTAAGACACTCCATAAGTGAATTCACTCATTCGAAACCTTTGGGGACACCTCAAATCCAACCATGTTAAGGGTTGGTGCGGTTCAGGACGAGTGTGATCCCCGGGTGATTTTGATGGCTTAGATGCCCTTGGGTCATGACATCTCAGCCATAGGCCAATCCCGCAAGTCAGGGATATTTAGCTAACAAAAAACAAATATTAATATTATGATAACTAAGTTATTATTAATATTATTATTATAACTAGATTATTACTCTAGGTTAAACCTAGTTTATTTTTTTTTGTGTGTTTGCTAGTTTTTCCATGACTTGCAGGACCAGCCTGTGGATTGAGAAACTGTGACTCATGGGAGTCTAAGCCATCAAAATCACTCGGGGATTGCACCCGGCCTAAGCCACACCAACCCTTAACACGGTTGGGTTTTGTGTCCCTGTAGATTTTGAACCGACGACTTAACATCAAAGAGTGCCTTAACAACACACTCCATCATTGACTGTCCTACACCTCGGGGATGGTTAAACCTAGGTGGTGGTGGTTATTATTATTATTATCATCATCATCATCATCATCATCATCATCATTATTATCATCATCTAGGTCATTATTATAACTATTAAATATTAACTATTGTTATATCTAAGTTATTATAATAATATGATAGTACCATTTTAGGCTTTTTCTTTATTCTAAACCTATCACTACTACTAATTATTGCACTATTTTTATTATGATAACTACGTTATTATTAGTATTATTATTATAAGTAGATTGTTACTCTAGGTTAACCTAAGTTATTATAATAGGTTATTATTATTATTATTAATTATGACTAGCGGAATCGACAACTAAGTCAGTCTCATAATCGCATGACATGGGGTTGATTCCAACCACTACCACTATAACCTCAGTCTCATACTCGCGTGACATAGGGTCGATTGCGATCACTACCACTATAACCTCCAGGTGTTATATGTATGCCCCTTCCCTAGGCATGGGTAAATCGGGGGGATTTGAACTCGTAACATCATCGAACATAGCACTTCATATCACAATACTTGCCAATTGAGCTTCCCCCTAGCGGTTAGTTTATTATCATTATTACTATATCTAGGTTATTATTATCACAATGTAATTATTTCATTTAGTCTTATTTAATTTATTTTTAGGTTTTTATTGTAGCTATAGCCGACATCCTTGGTTTTTACTCATCATTTTTAGTATTTATAAGTTGCTCCTCATCTCACCTCATCCTTGGCTTTTTATCTTGGAGATGGATCCTCTTGTGGATCCGAAACGTCGACCAATAACAAACAATATTGTGGATATACCAACGTGAAGAAAACTATCACCACACAATCATCAATTTTATATGGTTTCTAGAAAATTTTGGCAATTTTCAGCGTAAAATACTTTTATCATGTATAATTTGGGTGAATCATTTTAGAAAAAAAAAATGGAAATTGAAAAATCATTTTTTGGGTAAAAAACATGAAAAATTAGCCCATTGGTAAAATTTAGCGACTAAAATTTCCCCTACTCCTTAACTTGTTCAACTTTCCTTCAATGTCTTATTCAACTTGCATATGTATGTTCTGTAACTTTGATTTTATTTGAGATTTACATTTAGCCTTCTTCTCCTTTGGGTTCAATACCTTCATTGGTAAAATCAACAATATACCTTGAATGTCTCTTGGTATTTAGTTATTAATATATTTTTTTACTTCCAATACTAATGCACACAAAAAATTATTCAATGCACTTTGTTCGAATATTGAAATTAAGAAAAGATATGAGGAATGTGTAAAGCTTTGAACTAGAAATGGATCCTTCAATAAAAAAAATAATAATCACTCTTACCATACGATAGTTTGCAATGCACAAAATGTCATTGCAATGTGTACATAAAATATGCGACAAAAGTAAGTATGCCATTAAAATTTCAATGCAAATTCATCCGAACAATTACTACCATTCTTAAGCGAGTTATGGAATTAAATTTGGGAAATGGTGAGGATAAAACATGATCATTTCAATGCCTAAAATATTGTTTCCCTATACTTTTTCCTATATCTCCAAAAACTCAAATGTTTAACCAAATAAAGTGATGTTGGAGTATTTGTTCTCTTGTATATTTCTTTATTTATTCTTGGTTCATATCTCTAGTGTTTTTTGGTTAGGAATAATCAAATTTTCTATGAGAAATAATAAACCACCAGCAACAACAAAAACAAAAAAAATCATGCAGACATTATTGACATGTGATTTATCCTAGAAAATATTTATGGGAAAAAACAATCAAAGATATCTTTGTTCCCTTGACCAATTCAGTCTAAGCCGACAAAGTGAGCCTTCACCCCTCACCTCCAGACCCAATTACAATGGAGTATCCTAATCCTTGTAATGCAAGAGAAAAACTCACTTGTATTCCCCCATACCATTAACAATACACGCATGCATTCACACCATTAAATGAAAATATTAGTAAATAAAAGAGAGATTGTAAGCATAAAAATGGATATATTACTTGGGTAACCAATATTGTTATGAAGCTCAACCAAATTTATGAATGAAAGCTATCAATGAATGAGATAAAAATTCAAAAACATGACAAGAGGTTTCTTCAAGGGATTTTTCCTAGTCATTTCACTTCAAAGAGGAATATTTCAAACCCCAAGAAGCCAAATTATTATTACTTTTTCTTATTGACATCCAAGTTTATTTGTTTTGACCCCAATACTATTAATGGAGGAAAAATGCATTGGCCATACATGAAGCCTAATGTTCTTAATCCTTGGTAATACCTCAACTATAAAATCAATGGAAATCACTTTTCTAAAGTGTGAGGGAATCTTTGACTTCATCTAGTAGGCAATTCTATCTCCTTGGATGAAAATGCATTCACAAAATGGGTTCTTCCTCCATTTCCATTGTTACAAATTATAGGTTTCCCATTAAACTTTTGAATGTTGTTTTGGTAGTGCATGGCTCTGTAAATCGATAAGTCTAAATAAAACACATTATCCCTTATGTCCTTGACAATATACAGTGCTTGGATAAATTAAAATATAAAGTTTCAATAGCTTCCATAGCTTCGATAATGTGTATTCCTACAAAACATAAGAAAACGATGAGAACATAAGCAAAGATGTAAAGAAATTAAATGCAAGAAAATAATGAAAGAATGGAAAAAGAATTGTAGTTTGTTACCTCTTTAAATCACAATGCTTCACTTCCCAAACGACTAGGATAATAAATAGCACATAATATTTCTACGAAGACTTATTGAGCATCTAATTGATAAGGAGGAAGGTGTATGACCTACTAAGGTCAGTGATGGTGATTTCAGATACATCAAACACTAAACAAGAAATCATATGACCCAATTCACTAGTGAGAAAAGTTTATTTGGATCCTTAGGTGAGAAACATGGCACTTGGAGGTAAATTTTTTACCTTCCAATCCATAAACGAGAGTATTTTATACTATTGGATTCACCAACACATATACCTTTCATAGATAATTTATGATCTCTTTTCCTTATTTTTTACCAAGATCTATACTCTCATAATAGAGACAAGGCTTATGTTCTCTGTGTAACCTCTACCTTGTACAATTAACTCTATTTTTATAATGGCTACAATACCATTAATATTCCTACCAAATATTTGGTGTAACCTCCATACAACAATTAACTACAAAACTCTATGTTCACTATCATTTAGAAATCATATGAGGATGGTGTGGTGTGAATTCTTTGTAATGTCAAGGAAGTTACCAATAAATGATGGTGTATGAAAGGCTTCAAGGCTTGAGGTCTTTCATGTTACCTTATGTTTTCCATGCATTATCACTCTGTTCCCAACTCATTGAAACACACTCCAACTCTATATGTGAAAAACACCATCAAGGGATCAATCTAATTTCTCACATTTGTACCATGGGGTTATGTGCATGAAATTTCTTATTCATATTTTGATGGCTTATGTTATGTATAACATTACTCAAACTAGTGTCTAAAGGATTCAATTCCTCTTGCTTTATTTTGAAGGCTATTTAATGAGACTGTGTTGTGCCAATACGTTCCAATATTCCATTTCTCATAACAATGAAGTTCCTTCTATTGGAATACTAAGAAGGGGCGTGTATCAGTATGAGCACTTTTTACCACTTTAAATCACAATATATAAACTTAAAATTTATCAGCAAGATTCAATACTTTATGACTTATGCATTTAGTATATTATTGCATCATAACAATAACATTCATCAATGCATAATAAACAACCACATATAAACAACACACTAGAATTTACAAGGAAACCCAAATTGACGAAAACCAAAAAACAATTTCTTATATATATCAATAGTATATTCATAGGAAGCACAAAATTCTCCAGCAGCAACTAGAAGGAGGCACCAACCCCCTATTACATGCTCCAACTTGATTGAAGCTACAACTCCCTGAATTCTCTAGCTACAACTTGAAGGAGTCTCCAACCCCCTAGATTATAGGCTCCAACCTAAAGGAAGCTACAAATCCCTGACTTCTCTGGTTCCAACTAGAAGGATGCTACAACCCCATCATTTACAGGCTCCAACCTGAAGGAATCTCCAACTCCCCATTTTCTTCGGCTCCAATAGGAAGGAGGCTACAACCCCCTTTCCTTTCCCCATCCAACCACCTTGAAATATAAGTGTAGACTCAACCTGTCACTACCACTGATATTATCACTTCCACTGTCACTGATACATCAACATGTCACTATCACTATCACATCAACCTATAACTGCAACTGTCACTATCACATCAACATCAACCTGAAACTAATGATCAACCAATCATCCAACCTGTCACTGTACATGTCACTGATATACCATCATCAACCAACTATAACTAGATCAATTCACATGGATACCAAAACCATCACCATACCATGTACATCAATGATGTACCAAAACTTGTACTATACCATGTACCATATCATGTACCAATATCACCAAGAAGTGTCTCTAGCAATGTACAATATCATCATCAACTTATGAACCATGACATCAAATTTGGTGTGTCTCAATATGTACTATCATCGCCAATCATGTACCATAATATATTTCAAGTGTAGGTACTATAACATAAATGATGAGAAACCAACCATATACCTCAATCATATACCAAAACCACCAATCATGCCTTACACATGTATCAACACATCCAATGCATGTACCACAAGCATGTTCCATAACCTCATCAAGAAGTGCCTCAAGCATGTGATAACATCACCATGACATACACCAAACCAGATACCAAGATAACCAAGATATTTTCTAATCGATGTACCATAACATCACCAAGGTGTACCTCAAGCATATTCCCAAATCTCCAACCATGCCTCAAGCATGTATCAAGACACAACCCTCAAACACATGTAAACCATACCTTTAATCATGTACAAGACTTGATACAAAAATTTGCATACCTGTAGCTCTTCCTCAGCCTCAAAAACCTGGTACTAGCATCCTCTCCAAATTTTCCTCAACCTCATAGGACTAAGACCAACCAACTAGCAGGGTCTCACGGGACAAGGGTTGTACAACCAATGGGGGTGCCTCGTGGGAAACCAATAGCCTGACCTATGAGGGTCAACTAAACTAGGGTTTCTAAAAAATCCTCTCTCTCCTTGGAAATCCTGGAACTTTTTCCTTCTCTCTCCTTTGTTACTTCAGATTTGTCATCTTAGATTAGCCAATATATCGCTTTCCCACTTGATAGATATTTGATAAACTTTATTGTAAAAATGAGAGTTTTCTTGAAGTGTATTTATACTTTTCCAAGTGACTTCTTTCCTTAACTTTAGAGTTGACCTATTATAATTTTTTTACCCTTAATTAATGTGTTGTAACTTCTTATTGCAACCATTTATGGGCTTCTTAATCATTCTTCGGGTCTTCCAACTTCATGACCTCATAACTCCTCAACTCTAAGGAACTATGTGATGTAACACCTACCATTGGAAACAACATGACAAGGACTATCCATCTATGAGTGTTTTACCTGCATTTACAATGCCCTTCATATCCTTATTCCTTAAACAACTTTGGGATTTATGACCACACCTATGGGGCTTCTTTTAGACTTCTTCAAATGAATATCACATCTGTTGAAATAAATGACAACCACTTTTGTTGACATCAATGACAACCATCTAACCAACAACATCAATGACAATCAACTATCCAACAATGTCCCCCGTCGACATTGATGGCAACACTCATACTCCAACTGTGACCAATGCTCTTGATATTTCTCTCCCCCTTTGACATCAATGGAAAAGGGTATCTCCCCTTGGGGATGCTCCCCCTATCTTCATGCTTCTAATATTTCTCTTTCTCCCCCTTTGAAATCATGGCTGAAACGGGTAACTCCCCTTGTCGATATATCTCCCCCTATCTTCATGCTTCCAATATGGTCTCTCTCTTTGATGATTTCTCTCCCCTTGAATTTTTTGGAAGATGTTGTGTAGATCAATATGGGGATTCTATACTTCCTTTCCTCTCTTCTAGGGTTTATTTTCCATTGGTGCTTCATCTTATAATTCATTGACATATATACAAATCATTCAAATTTACTTTAATTCAAGTCTTCATGTCATGTCAAGTTCATGACAATGACCATACTTTCCTCTGATGATATTGTTCTTGTTGACGTTTTCTCTTCCCTTGTATTGTTGTTCCTTTCATTTATTTCTTTCATGTGACTAGCTAATTCCCCCTCTCAATATGATTTCATCCACTGTTATGCATCTACTCTTACTCATGTCTTTTGTGGCTTCCAAGTGTCTCATGAATTCAACTTTGTACACATGTCATAAAATTTTCGATGAATACGCTACTCAATTGCACACATCGATGAAGCATTTGTCATTCTACCTTTTTGAATACTTCTTTGAATATTCTGCAACTTATCACTACATATTCCTTCTTTTCAAGCTGTTCATTCAATCTATAAATAAAACTTTACATTTCTGAAACAATCTATACTAAATATATCCCTGCTTGAATATATGCATGGACTTCTACACAATCACGAACCTCTTCCTGAAAAAGTCTTCAAATGATATTCTTCGTAACTGTCAGTTGATACCTGCATGGGAATGTGTTATGAAAGTTGCTCCTCAAACAATGAAACCATCACAAGACATTTTTCACTTCTGCCATTAAACCATTATGAAACTGCCTTTCCAAAATATGCAAATACTTTATATTTCTTGAAATATAGTTCTCTGATCTGTAGAGTTTCTTATTAGACTCCCCTTTTCAATATTCATATTTACTAGGAGTATCCAAGCCAGATGGATAAAAAAAATACCCGCTATGATGCGGAGTAATCTTTATCTTCGTCTATGGATTGATTATCTTCCTAAATCCTCACATCTTCTTCTTTATAATCTTCTTGAATTATGGCATCTTCCTCTTTGCCTATATATTTTTCTTGATATCATACTATTGAAAATACTGAGAGTATGATTTCTGGGAGTTCTTCATTCACATGTTCTTCCTTTACCTATTCTTTATTCATGTGTTCTTCATTCACTTGTTCTTTCTTTCTTTTCCAAACCTTCTTGTATCTAATATCAATGTTTTATTTCATGGAAGTATCCATCATGCTTCTACAATCACGATCTATATGTCCATAGTTATGGAATTTGTAACATTCAATATTGTGTGGGGCGACATAGACATTTATTGCTTGACCATTTTTTTCATAAGCTCTGCAATCTACAACTTTATGTCCAAATTTATTACAAATAAAACAATAACCATAAAAGAAACTTTGATACCTAGAAGTGGATGATCTTATTTGTGATGTAGTCCTTATGAATTCATTCCTTGGATGATCATGATCTTCTCTTCTGTTGTTTCCTTCAATATGTGATCCAGGATTTTTATGAGATCTTTCTCTACAAAAATCCTACGATGAGGATATTTACTGACGCTTAATTGCATGTGAACATGAGAAAATTATCATTAATAATTTCAAATGAATATGAGAAAATTTTCATAATTATATGCATATGTGTAATTAAATCTCTACTTAATCAAGTGATAATGCAAACAAAACTTACACACATAATTTGACACCCATGTGTTAACGGAGTTCACTAGACTATGTTGGCTACATCTTTGGATCCGCTTGGAATATGAATCACTTTATTGTCCTTCTATAGCAGGGATGAAACCTTTTCACAAAATGTGGTACATGCTCCTTACAGGGATGAAACCCAAAGCAACCTTCTCTTAAAAAAAGAACTTAAGGCTCTCACATAAGTGACATTTCTTCATACACTAAAAGGAATACATTCCTCTCAATGCAAAGCTCTCTCTTCAATGGGCTTAATGGGGCCGCCAAAAGGTTTCTTCCACAATGCTTACATAAGGAATTTATATAGTTTCCCTCTCTCCATAATTCAAGGAGACAAGATCCACAATTTTAGGATCTAATAAAAACTCAAGGGACAAAATGAGAAAGCATCTCAAACAACCTTAACTTACCCTTGAGACTAGGAAACCACTTGTGATAAAATTAGGAAGAATCCAAAACCAACTCATGAGACTCCCAACTTCCTCTTAAAATTAGGAAACTAATTTGTGAGGTCAATTTCTCATACAAAACTAATTTCTGCTTAAAATTAGAAAACTAATTTGTGATTTCGATTCTCACACATAATTTTAATTTCCTTTTTACAAATTAAATGAAAAATACATGAGCACATTATGCTCAAAATATTAATCATTTTTTAAATATGAAGAATTAAAAATTCCTTTAAAATTTGTCACCTATCATCAATGATATTCTCCATGGTGTACAAATTATTGAATCCTTGTGTGGAGATCCTCCTATATCATACATCCCCACAAAAATCACTTTTGGTCCTCCAAAAGTATAGAGAGAAACTGTGACTTGAATCTATGCAACCAACTTCTAGGAAGTCTTACACTCCACAATGCACCTCCCCACTACTTGATATGCATAAAAAAATGTCTATGATATGCCACACCCTTCTTCTCCTTCACATTTGTCCTTCATAATGAGGATGTAGATCCCAACACTTGCATCAATGAAAATATGTAGTTGATTCCTTGATCTGTATAACAAATGTCTCTGACAAGACATACCCTTCTTTCCCTTCACCTTTGTACCTCAGAATGAGGATATCAATGCCAAAACTTGCATCAATGCAAATATGCAGTTGATTCCTTGATCCACATAACAAATGTCTCTTAAAGGCCGCACCCTTCTTCTCCTTCATATTTATACTTCATAATGAGGATGTTGATGCCAACACTTGCATCAATGTAAATCAATACCTGACAATAAATGGATTACAACTTTTCAAAGAAGTACCATACTTTCCAAAATTTTATAAAATAGTCATGGACAAGTTTATAACGATTGTTAAAATAGGCCTTAGGAAAAATAATGTCTCTCACTCAATAATTTCTATAAGACCCATTATAATGTTTTCAAAACAGACCTAGGAAAAACAATGCCTCTCACTCAACAATGGCTACAAGACCCATTACAATGTTTCCAAAATAAGCCTAGGAAAAACAATGCCTTTCACTCAAAAGTGGCTACAAGACCCATTACAATGTTGCCAAAACAGACATAAGAAAAACAATGTTTCTCACTCAACAATGACTATAATACCCATTACAATGTTTCCAACAAGGCTTAACAAGGTTCGGGATTAGAAAAAAATGCCTCTCACTCTCATCATTACTTTCAAGAGTGGCTAATTACAAACTTTTACATGATAAAAATTAAGGATAATACCCCCAAATGTGCACTAGTGGAAACTCTATGGTTTTTAAACCCCCCATTACAAACATGTGCAACATAATAAATAAGGAAAATTCCATCATGATAACACTCGTCTCGCAATTATGAGACTATTTGTTGTACACATGACTACTTTCTGTCGAAGAGTAAAAAATGGCCTCTTACCGCATCATATCGGTTTGTGTGCAAGGCTCAAACAATGAATTTCTTGCAATAATTTAGATCTTGTTGCCTTGCTGCAGCACTCAAAGATCACCAGAATATACAACATACATTCATCCTTTTGCAATTTCCAAAAAGAGGAAAAAAACATAAATGCATAAAACTTACAATGTGTTTCATGGCAAGGCACTCAACCAACTGCTTAACTCTCACCATAAACAACACCAACATGTGTGTCTTGTCATTCTACAACTTTTGATTGTAAAATCGGCCATGTTCTGAAAGGTGCAACTCTGCCTCGAAAAATGTTCCAAGAAGACATGGGCTCGTCCATAGCCCTCAAATTCCGCTACTCATATCCAAATTCTAACGGTACCATTGAATTCATGGAAAGCAATTGTGCAAAAATGACTATAATTTCATCTAATTCTGTCACTGTGACTTCTGAACCCTCTTGGGCTCTCTGCCTCGTAAAGCATGCCATTGGACTGTACCTTGTAATAAATGAAGCACCTGCATTGCTTTTTATTCCCATGCCAAAACCCCGATCTTATGTATGCATTCATCGGGCTGTGTGCAGAGGTGGGACTATGGTCCGTGCACCGTACACCCAAAACTCCATATCTCCTTGTCATAGGCTAGAAAATTTAAGGTTTAAATAAAATTTTGGAGATGGAATTACCGAAGGAACCATCTTTGGCATAGTGGAAAATTGGCGTTAAGTAAGGGATAAATTTGGAGGAGGTCTGGGGGTCAAACCTTGTGGCCTCCCCATATAGCATGCAACCATTGTATGGTTGATCGAAAATTTAAATCATCGCTTTTTACGGACGTTACAAAGCGCCAAATTTGGTGTACTAGTATGCCATTGGGTTATTATGGTGGAGGTACAGTGTTCAAATCCTGCCAAAATGTTTCTTTGGATGGATGGTCACTGGCTGGAATAGCCACCGGGTCTGGTGTAGTGGCTGGTCTTTTTTTAAGTTTTGATTTTTCAAACCTAGCCCTCATTAGGCATCTGAGGGGTGCCACACGACGCCATGTGACTGGAGCACTCGGCACTTTGTGATTGGTTGTTGGTGCCCATTCATGTGTCGACTCATTGCCACGTAGAACTCCATGTGTCTACCTCTTATAGGTTCCATGTGTCATGTTTCAAGTGGGCCATGTGGTGGCCTCTAGGTGGTGCCGCGTAGTGCCTCTTGGGGGTACCACGTGGCACTTTTCTATTAGCCCAATTGGAAATCAAAAAGGCCATTTCCGAGTGACACGTGGAATCCTATGGTGCTTCCATGTTATCATCTATACGAATATGTCAGCACCTAGTCAACATGTCACATCATCTATCTGTACTTCCACATGATTTTTTGTGTCAGTGCCATGTCACATCCATATTGCAACGTCATTTGTACGATGAAATGTGGCACTTTTGTACCCATCCAAATGTACCCAAAACAATCCAAAACTATATGACTTGTGGAATATTTTGGTGGTGCCACATTAGTGTGATAACATCACGATGACATCAACACTGTACGGACTTCACCAGATTTGTTTGTTTGCCAAAAATTTCAGATGGCCACAACTCTTGCATCCAAAGTTTGTTTGGCGTGTCGTATGCAGCGTTGGAAAGATCTCATTGATTTCTTCGACTTAGTGTTTTTTTTGTTGAATTATGGGAACTTTGATTTTTGGCCATTTTTTTTCAACCCAGGATTCAACCTCTAACTATATAGGCTCTGGTATGGTATTCTTTCTTGTTGTACCACAAATCTCGGGGCGAATATTCAAATATTTCTTGATCCTATTACCACTCATTTGTAAGTGAGTGCAATAGTTGTGGGACTTCATGTCTCTCTCTCTTTCATTGTAAAGATATTTTCTCTTCAAGCACTTTTCAACACTCTTACTATCCCAAGGTTTTTGAGGAGATGTTGATTTCCTCCAAAATATCATGCTAGATCAATCACTTTCAAAAAGTGAAGTTCCATCATTTTTCTTAGATGGTGTTGGTGATGATCTCATCTCTTTTATTGAAGAATCCTCTTCTTCTACTAATTTTAAGAATTCTCTTTCACCATACCCCAAGCCTACATATCAGGGTCTTCCTTCAACCTCCAGTGGTTGAATGATGCCCTGGCCATCAATACCAATACCTCCTCCTTTATACCCCATATTCTTAAGAAAATTCAAGACAATTCCCAATGCCCTTGGTGTGCCTTTCAAAAACTCTAAAAGAGGCATCATCATTAATAAGGGAAGGAATTGAACATGGATAATTCTTTACCTCCATTCTCATTTCCAATGCTTGGTCATCTTGCTGAAATTTGCCCAACAACTCCTCCTGGTTGGATGAGGTTGTATATGAGGCTTCTAGGAAACCACCTTGGTTCCCTAGTGTCTGAAGAGCATCCTCTATTATCTTACAATATGTGCAAGTATCATTATTTCCATAAGAATAACCATAACTGATACACTTGCCATGGCCACGCGTTTGTCTAGTCTTGGAGGGACTTCCTGCTTCCTTTGTTGTGGAGCATTCTCCAACTTTCTTCTCCATAGCTTGTAGCTACAGTAATATTTTTCTCTTTGCTTCTTCGGATTCTTGAAGAAACCTCCTCAATTCAACATTCTCTGCTTGAATGGTCTGGTTGATTTCTTCAATCTCATGAAGCCATGTTTGATTCTTTTCCTTGCCCATGATTATATTCACAATCTGAAAAATTGGTCAGACTTGCTGTGATACCACTTGATATGGGATTTCTGTGAGATATTTCTCTACAAAAATCCTATGATGAAGATCTTTTACTGACAATTAATCGCATGCGAACATGAGAAAATTATCATTAAGCATTGCATATGAACGTGAGAAAATTGTCATAATTATGTGGATATGTGTAATTAAATATCCACTTAATCAAGCAAGAATGCAAAAAAAACTCACACATATAATTTGACACCCATGTGTTAACGGAGTTCACCATACTCTATTGGATACATCTCTGGATCTGTTTGGAATATGAATTGTTGTATTGTCCTTATACACCAGAGCTGGAACCTTCTCATAAAATGTGGCACATGCTCCTTACAGGGATGAACCTAGAGAAGCCTTCTCTTACATAAACTTAAGGATATCACATAAGTGACATTTCTTCAAACACCAGAAGGAGTACATTCCTCTCAATACAAATATCTCTCTCCAAGGGGCCTAAATGGGCCTCTAAAAGGCTTCTTCCATAATGCTTACATAAGGAATTCATATGGTTTCCCTCTCTCCATAATTCAAGGAAACAAGATCCACAAATTTAGGTTCTAATAACAACTCAAGGGAAAAAATGAGAAAGCATCTCCACCAACCTTAACTTCCTCTTGATACTAGGAAACCACTTGTGATAAAATGAGGAAGAATTCAAAACAATTCATGAGACTCCCAACTTCCTCTTAAAATCAAGAAACTAATTTGTGAGGTGGATTTCTCACACAAAACTAATTTCCCTTTAAAATTAGGAAACCAATTTGTACGAGTTGGATTCTCACACATAATTTTAATTTCCTTTTTAAAAATTAAATGAAAAATATATGAGCACATTATGCTCAAAATATTAATCATTTTTAGAATATGAAGAATTAAAAATTCCTTTAAACTTTGTCACATATCATCAATGATCTTCTACATGGTGTGAAAAGTATTGAATCCTTGTGTGGAGATCCTCTTGGATCAAAATGATTGAAGCTTCTTTGATGCCTAACAGTGGAGGGTCTTCTTTCCTATCTGTCTCTTCTTTAATCTTTTCCCCGAGTCTTCTTCATTTCTAGAATGTTCTCCTTTGAGGGCTTGCATTTTTCCTTCTTTATAGAGCCTTTGATGACTTCTTCATAAATCTTAGCATTCTCTTCATTCTTCCTTTCTAGCAACCTATAACATTCCTCTTTAACTTTCTTCATTGATGGTGTGGATATTTCTCTCTCTTCAATGTTCTTTCTGAGATTGAAAACTTTAACTCTTAATGTGACAACTTCTTCTTCAAGCTTCTCACAATCTTCTTCTTTCTTCATCATCTGGATATTCATTACTTCTTCCTTTCTCTTTTCTTCTTCAAGTATTCTTTCTTGTTGAATGAATTCTGCTTCAAGATTATTTAAGTCCTCAGATATTTCCTTGAGATGGCTAGTCAAAATATTTTCTCTCTTCTCTGATTCCTTTCTTTGTGCTACTATTTCGGCTTCCAAAAACTGCTTTTATTCCAACTGAATTTTGCATGCTTCTTCAATTCTTCTATTTTATTCTAATTGGACTTTTAGGTTTGTAATCATCTACTGAAATTATTCAGAGTTGGGATTTTGAGACCCCTTCTTTATAGCTCGATCAATTCTTCTATCTTGATCAATTCTTCCTTGAGTGACTTGTTCTTCCTTTTTTATTTCGTCAAATCATCTAAAGAGATGATTAATTAAGCTTCAAGATTCACTATGCCTTCCTCACAATATTCTTCTTCTGAATCCATCTAACATGAAGAGCACATTTCTTCTCATTCTACTTCAGTATCTTATTTATTCTGATCAAAATGTTATGGATCTATGATAGAATGAGATTCTTTAAGGTATAGATTATGTATCTTGTCCCAAAGTTCTTTGGCTAATGAAAATTGTCCCACTTTGTCTTTTACCAGATTAGGTAATCCTTCCAAGATGAAATACATTTTTTATTTTGTTGTTTCTCTTCAATTCCTTCTTGGATGATTTTTTTGGTTTCTTTGAACCGGCGTATCCTATAACAGTTGAGTACCAAACATCATACCCTTGTGCTCCTAGAAATTATTTCATATAGTTTCTCGACACTTCATAGCTCTGACCATTATGATCATCAAACTATGGTACCCCAATCTTAGCGTACTCCATGATCTTCCTTCCAGTGGTGAAACTATTTTCTTGAAGGACCTACTCTAATTCCAATTGTTGGAATACTAAGAGTGGGGGGGGGGTGAATTAGTATGATAACTTTTCACCACTTTCAATCACAACATATAAACTTAAACTTTATTAGCGTCATTCAATAGTTTATCACTTATTCATTTGACATATTATTGCATCATAACCGTATCATTCATCAATGCATAATAAACAACCACAGATACACAGTAAACCAAAATTTACATGGAAATCCAACATGGATAAAACCATGGAATGATTTCTTATATATATAAAGAATACATTCATAGGAAGCACCAAATTCCAAATTATCCAGCACCAACTAGAAGGAGGCACCAACCCCCTATTTTTAGGCTCCAACCTAAAGGAAGCTACAACTCCCTGAATTCTCCAGCTACAATTGGAAGGAGGCTCCAACCCCCTATTTTACAGGCTCCAACCTGAATGAAGCTACAACTCGCGTTATTTGGATCCAACCATAAGGAGGCTATGACCCCTTTATTTATAGGCTCCAACCTGAAGGAAGCTCCAACTCCCTGTGTTCTCCAACACTAAGCGAAAGGATGCTACAACCCCCTTTCCTTTCCTCGTCCAACCACCCTAAAATATAAGTGTAGACTCAACATGTCACTACCACTGATATTGTCACTTCCACTTTCACTGATACATCAAAATTTCACTTTAATTGTCACATCAACTTTTAACTATCACTGTCACATCAACATCAACCTAAAACAAATGATCAACCAGTCATCCAACCTGTTGTTGTCCCTGTCCCCGTCACTGTCACTATCACTGATATACCATCACCAACCAACTATAACCAGATCCACTCACATGGATACCAAAACCATCACCATACCATGTACATCAACCATGTACCAAATCTTGTACCATACCATGTACCAAAACCTATACCATATCATGTACCAATATTATGAAGAAGTGCATTTAGAAATGTACCATATCATCATCAACTTAGGAACCATAATATTACAACGTGTGTCTCAATATGTAATACCATCACCAATTATGTACCATAAGATATGAAAAGTGTAGTTACTATAACATAAATGATGAGTAGCCAACCATATACCTCAATCATATACCAAAACCACCAAACATGCCTTCAACATGTACCAACACATCCAATGCATGTACCTCAAACATGTGCCATAACCTCATCAAGAAGTGCCTCAAGCATGTGATAACATCACCATGACATATACCATACCAGATACTGATATATCCAAGATATTATCTAATCAATGTACCATAACATCATCAAGGTGTACCTCAAGCATAGTCCCAAATCTCCAACCATGCCTCAAGAATGTATCAAGACACAACCCTCAAAACACATGTAAGAAATAAATTTAATCATGTAGAAGACCTGATACACAAATTTATAAACCTGTATCTCTTCCTCAACCTCAACAACTTGGTACTAGCATCCTCCCCAAATTTTCCTTAGCCTTCTGGGACTAATACCAATCGACTAGTGGGGCCTCATGGGAAGAGGGTTGTACAAACTACAGGGGTGCCTCACGAGATACCAATAACCTAACCTGTGAGGATTAGCTAAAATAGGGTTTCTCATAAACCCTGTCTCTCCTCTATGATATTGAAACTTTTTCGTTCGCTCTCCTTCACTACCTTAGATTGACCATCTCAGATTAGCCAATAGATCACTTTCTCACTTGATAGATATTCAATAAACTTTCTTTTACAAATGAGAGGCTTCTTGAAGTGTATTTATACTTTTCCAAGTGATTTATTTACTTAACGTTAGGGCCAACCTGTTATAACTATTTTACCCTTAATTAATGACTTGTAACTTCTTGTTGCAACTGTTTAGGGGATTCTTAACCATTCTTTGAGGCTTCCAACTTCATGACCTCATAACTCCTCAACCATGAGAAACTACATGAATTACCACCTATTTTTGGAAATGGCATGATGAGGACTATCCATATTCGAGTGTGTTACATGAATTTACATTTTCCTTCATATCCTTATTCCTTAAACAACTTATGGATTAATGACCACACCTCTTGGGCTTCTTGTATACTTCTTCAAACACAACCATAAAATCTATTGACATTAATGACAACCACTTCTATTGACATCAATGACAACCAACTAACCAACAACATCAATGACAACCAACTATCCAACATATTCTTCTTGTGAAAAATAACTTTCTTGGATTTCACATTCCTATTCTTCAAATGAACATTCTTTCCACAAAGAAAAGTAAGAATGTTCTCACACACTCTTTTATTGTATCCAACTACATACCATAACTACTAGTCACATTTCTCGAGTCATTCCTCATTGCAATCACCCTTGGTTTTGGATGTCTTCTCTTCCTAATTAGAAGAAGATTCAATGTTGGTCCAATTTCACATAGGAATGGTGTAGGCTTCCATGGACTACATTTTCATCTATACTACTTGAGTACGCTACATTAGACACCTAGAATTTAGCATTTAGAAATTTTCATAAGAACAATGTGAGATATCCTAAAATGATTAGATATTTTCATGACCATAATGAACTCATTGGATAGGTTCATGAATGTGATGAGAGGTTAGTTGAAATAGGCGATCATGGAATTAAGAATTCCCTCAATGGGTATTGTGAAGTATTTAATTCCTATCATCTTCCTTGGTGTTAAATATGAATCTAGTCACTCCATAACAGGGACATCCACCTATGCGAGAAGTTTTTGTTATTTGGAGCTAACCTAGTGTTGGAAAATTGATTGTCATTGATGTCAAATTTGAAGAAGTCTACAAGAATCCCAGAGGTGTGGTAATGAATATCGAAGTTGTTTGAAGAAAAAGTGTATGAAGGAAATTGTAAATGCATGCACAACCCTCATAGATGGATATTCATCATCATTTTGTTTCCAATGGTGGGTGGTATTCCATGTGGTTCCTCACAGTTGAAGAGATATTCCCTCTTGAATATGGAAGCCCCAAAGTATGGTTAATAAGCCCTAAACAGTTGTAACAAGAAGTGACAAGTTGACCCCAAATTAATTAAAAGAAATTGTTTCAAACAAGAAGTTACAAGTCATCCCTATTGCAATGGATATTAAAATAAATATTAAGGATGTTGTTAGTAAATTTGTCCCCAATGGAATAATCACTAAAAATTAAATTGAATTTTATTTGGGTCAAGTCGACCCTAAAAAGAAGGTGCTAGATCTAGTATAAATAAGGCACCTAAGATTTAATTTGTTATATTAAATCAATTTATTTTTATTTGAGGTAAGCAAGGATATCTGAGGTGAATTTCAGAGGGAATATGAAGTGAAGAAGGGAGAAATTCCAAGGGAGGATGAAATTTTGTGATGATGTGTTCTAAGGTATGTTATTAAAGGTCATCTTACCATTTTCGCTATAACATTTTTTTTCTATAATCAATAATATAGAAAAATTGAAGGATATTGAGAAGACATATTGAGGTCATTTTGGTAAATATTTCATGTTCTAGGTCATTGTATTTTTGGAGATAAACTCTGAGGAAGATAGGGTTTTTGACTAGTCTTTAAACTAGTCTCAAATATGTGTTCTAAGAAAAATAGTCATAACTTCTTCAAAGAGGATATGAATTATGTGTGACCAATTGCATTGAAAATATTACATTCTTTAGTATGTCTCGTGTGAGTTTAAGAACCATATAGAAAAAATTAAGTGTGTGGCATTCTTTACACGTTCAGTCTCCAGAATAGGACACAATTCAACAAGGTCTTCCATTTTCTCTATAACTCCTTTTCAGGGACAATTCAAGGAGTGAAACTTGGAGGAATGTCAGAGAAGATATTGAATAATATTAGGTACAACTTTCATACCTTTAATCAATATAGGTACAGAGTTATTCTTGTTAAAAGTTAGGGTTTATGACTAATCCAAAAACTAGTCCCACGAGATTGAGGTAATGTTTGATGAAGATGTTAATGTCTTGTTGCTGAGATGAAGAAGGTACGAGTGTCTGTGATATGATGCACCGATACTATTACAGAATCATAGGTATGTTTTATATGAATTTTGAAGGTTATCTCTTGATGTTATGATACATGCTTGAGGCATGTTTTGGATATTTGGGAATATGCTTTGAGGCACATCTTGTATATATGGTATATCTTTGGTATATGGTTTGAGGCATATTTTTGGTACATATATTGGATATATTTTCATATATCTTTGGAACATATTTGAGATACATATCTTGATGATGTTATGGCACATGTTTGAGGCATACTTTGGTATATGGTGAGATATGCTCTTGGTGATCTTGGAACATGATCTATGTGAGTGGATATAGTATTTCTGATGGTTATTATCAGTGGTAGTGACAAGTTGATAATAGTATATCAGTGAAAATGATAGTGGTAGTGCCAGTGATAGTGACAATCTCAGTGAGAGTGACAATGGAAGTGACAGTGACAATGACAGTGATAGTAGTAGTGGCAGTGGTAGCGATAGTGGCAGTGGCAGTGGCAGTGAAAGTAGTAGTGACAAGTTGAATCTACATTTATATTCCAGGGTGGAAGGAAGGGGTAAGGAAAGGGGGTTACAGCCTCCTTCCGGTTGGATCCAGAGAACTCAGGGATTTGGATCTTCCTTCAGGTTGGAGCTTGTAAAATGGGAGTCCATAGCCTCCTTCTTTTTGGATATAGAGAATAAAGGGATTTGGAGCTTCCTTCAAATTGGATCCTATAAATCAAGGAGTTGTAGCCTCCTTCTAGTTGGAGTCAGAGAATATAGGGAGTTGAATCTTCCTTTAGGTTGGAGCCTGTAAATAGGGGGTTGGAGCCTCCTTCCAGTTGGTTCTCGATAATTTGGTAGTTGGTGCTTCCTATGAATGTAATATTTGATACATAAGAAATCATTTTTTCGTTTCTCCCATTTGGGTTTCCATGTAAAATACTAGTGTATTTTTCATCTATATATGATATGATGCAATGTTTATGATTTTTTAAATGCAATCATAAGTGAATGTAATCATTGATAAGTTAATGTTGTGATTGAAATTAGTAAAAAGTTCTCAATACTGGTTCACCCCCCCTCTCAGTATTGGTGAATATTCCAACACCTAGAGCACGATTTCATTTCCATCATCTTTTAAATTATACCTCATTTCATGGGTTGATATGTTTACCCTTCTTTGGCCACTATCAACCAGAGAAATGCATGGACAAGTTGACTTAGAAATAGAATCAACCAAGTAATGTGGAAGTTGACTATGTGAGTTAGATCGAGTAGGTATAGGAGAAAATCAACTAAGGTAGAAGGAATTCAACCCAGGGAATTAGAAATCGACTTAAGAAAATGTAGAATCGACTTAGAGAATGAGAAGTAATCTAAAGAAAATGTAGAATTGACTTAGACAAAGAGAAAGTGTATAGCTTTGAGGAAAGAGAAAATCATCCAAGCAATAAGGTCAATGGTCTGAGCAGAAAAAGAGAAATATGAGAATTAATGGAAACCATATATCTCACATATTAGGTTTAAATGGATGGTGGGAACCTCATTAAAATTAAAAAATAGATCATGGAAAAATAGTTTTCTAAATCAAACTCATAGAAATACCGTTGGTAAATATTAACTATCATTGTTAACAAACTCGAACCATCACATTGAAATAAATAAGAGTACATTTCACACACATAATTTTAGCATATATGGACTACAAAATAATCAATCACAACCATTAACATACCCATTGAGAAAATTTTCATCACATAAGACATAGTGTTTACCCTAGAAATCCAAATGGGAAAAGTAGCTTCAAATGGGTGCTTAGTTTATCTTAGCAATCTCTGGTTACAATACTTTCATGGCTTTCTCTACATCCTTCTTCCTTCATGGCCTCAAAATACCCTTCGAGAATGAATCTATTTGGAAATAGGGAGATACAGGGTAATGGGAAGGCCAATAGGATAACCTTTTGTTTCTCATTACTCAATCTATTTTCTCCTATATTGTATTTTTTCTTTTCATTTAATTCTCATTTTTTCTCTTTCCTATTATTCAATTTTTTACATTTCCTTGCTTCCCATAGTTTTGCTAACCTTCATAAATTGTCAAATTGGCTTGTATGTACTAATTCTTACAACCATTTATTGGTCAATTTACCTTCTATCTACTTATACATAACTGTTGGAATAATGATTCATTTATCATATTCTAAATATAATTGTTTTAGTAATAATTGTTATTTGTTATGTTTAGAAAGTATAATTAAGGTGAGAAAATATATTTGAGAGATTCATGGAGATATTATTGGAGAGATTTTTGAGAGATTGTAGGAGAAGATGATTTCTGGTAACATCTTCTCTCATTGTATTTATTCATGCTTTGATAATGAGAAAGTTTGAGATGAGTATTCATTGTTTTTGTATTATTGCTCCATTATTTGCTGGTGTGTTTTCTTCATTTGGTATCAAAGCCAGAGCAGGAACAAGATGTTCAATCCATATGGAAAAGAGATCCTGGCGTGTTTTCTATCGATAGAATCTAACTTGCGCAGATAAAGAGGCATGGCCCTGGTGTTAAAATGTTAAATTAGTTGAGGAATAGATATTTTTTTTCTACAATTCTGTGCAGATAGAAGTGTACACAAACGTCAAGCAATTTTACACAGACGTCAAGAAATTCCACGCAAATATTCAACCCACGCAATCCAGGAAATTCCACATAGGATAATTGGCGTAACCTCCTGGCACAAGCAAGTGTGTGAGCAAGGGCGTGAGTTGAACCGATTATCAAAAAATAGAAGAGGGTATGCTGAAATTCTTGTTGACTGTCCGATTTTTTTATTGTTTGATTGTGCCAAAATCATCTAGTATGTCATTGGTCTAATGGAGGCATCAACGAGAGTCATCCACACCATCACCAGAGTGATAGAGTTGTGACAGAGATCCACTGAAGAATTCTATCCTTCACTGTATGCGTTGGAGAATTTCGATTGTATCCTTCACTGTATGCATTGGGAGCCACTGCCGCCATTGATGAAGGTCGTGTTAGGAGGAAGTTCGATTGCAGTCTTCGTTGTGACTTTGCCAATGGGACAGAACCGTGTAAAATGAAGAATAATGTCTAGCAAGCTTTGAAAATAAAAAAAAATTCAATCGATCCTACTGGTGTATGGATTTATTGAAATGTTCCCATCCATTTAATATAAACTATTCAAAAGGTATGTGAAGGAGCTTGAGAGAATTATTTCTTTAATGTTTATGAGAGGGAATTAGTGCTTAAGAGAAAGTAGAAATTTTTGATAAAGTGTAAAAGAGATTATATTATCTCTTATTTTTTTGAAATATTTTGTAAAAGGGTTTATCCCTTATTGAATTGTGTTGTGACACACATATTGTACTCTTGAAATTAATAAAAGGATTCATTTTTGTGGTGGTTGAATCACATTTTTTGGGATAATTGTTTTTAGTTTCGGGTGAAGTGGGACATATTGTGGTTTCTTTTGCCTATTTTTTCTATCTTTCATTCTTATTTACTCTTCATGGAGACAAGAAATATTCTGTTGCCTAAATTTGTTGGCACAAATTATTTCTATTGGAGCAAACACATGCAACCTATATTCATCACTAAAGATTTATGGGAGCTTGTAATTGATGGATATTCTATGCCTTCTGCTGATGAATTCAAAACATTAAGTGATGATGAAAATAAATCATTAAAGGAAATTATTAAGAAAGATAATGAAGCACTTTCACTTATGGGGAGCGCAGTTGAAGAATCTATATTTACAATAATCAATGCAGCAAAATCATCTAAGAAAGCTTGGGATGTTTAAAAAAATACATATGAAGGTGTGGTTGTAGCTAAATTGCAAACACTAAGGAGAAATTTTGAAAATGCCAACATGAAAAGTAATGAATCTATTTATGATTACATCACAAAGATGCAAGATCTTGTTAATCATATGAGGTCCTTAGGTGAAGATGTTCCAGAAAGGGGACTAATTGAGAATATTTTAAGAAGTTTTTTGCCCAAGTTTCAGATGGTCACCACGAGTATTATGGTTTCCAAAGATTTAAATACAATGAAGATTGATGAATTAAGTGGATTTTTGCTTACTGTTGAAGAAAATCAACCAAGTGGAGAAGTGGAGCATCCTTTTTCTACAAGGCATAGAGGAAGAGGCAGAGGTAGAAGTCAATATCAGAATTAGAATTATAACAGAAATTCACAACAATCATAGAATTATCAAGGAAATGCATTTAGAGGAAGAGGAAGAAGCCCAAGTCCATTTAGAGGAAGTTCAGGTCAATTCAGAGCACGAAGCAGAGACACTTTTCATGGAAGAGGAAGAGGAAGAGAAGGATATCAAGAATGACAAGGTCCACAATGTCATTATTATCATAAATATGTTCATGTTGAAAGAAATTGTTATTGAAAAATGAGAGCTATGGAAAAAAAAGGTGCTAATACAGTTGTAGAAGAAACAAGAAATGAGAAGTTATTCATATCAAGTTTCATGGCACATAATGAAGAAGGTGAAGCATGGTACATTGATTCGGGAAAGGTGTGTTCAATGGAGAGGAGAGGCACAACCTTTCCCTTTAACTTCTGAAACTCTATCATCACCAAATACAACTTTACCAAAATAGTTGTCATTAATTCTAGTAAACAAATCCTCTTGGGATGTCATATGAGTTGAACATTGATGCAGAAGCATCGCTCCAAGCCATCTACGCGCCATCTAGCCAGCACATCAAGCGTATTCAATGGAGAGGAGAGGCACAACCCTCTCACTTTCAAATTTCAAATTTGAATTTATTGTATTTAATGATTATAAGGTTGGTAGAGCCAAAAKCCATGCAKGTATGAATGATTTAGATAAAGGTTKCCTTAAATAGTTGTAAGGCTGAGATCTAGATCCGATTCGGAATAGACAACCATTCAATGTAATTGAATGTAAATTAATGAGAGTTGGTGAGGATGGAGGGAAGCGCTCGAGGAGCCCCTCTTTGTATCTAGTTTTTTTTTTAGTAGGAAGAAGAGTAAGAAAGGTAGATAGAAGAGAAGAAGAGAGATAGGAGAGGAGAGTCGAGACTCTGTTGCAGTCCGAGCTCGAACACATTGTAATCAGACATTCTTGATTAATACAAACAGAGAAKCTTTTCCTGCATGTTGTTATTCATGTGTTTGTGAGTTCATGAATGAATGTCTTTATGTGTTGATGATATATTGTAGATGTATCTTAGAGGTGCATTTGCAGGGATAGATAGATTTCCTATATGTGAGTTCTTTGATTTCAGGTTTGGGTTCTTTGAGGCTTCATGGAAGAGGTTGCATGACAGAATACTGTGGTTTCTGTAAGCCAGTGTAAGGAATGCACTTCTGAATTCTGTGGAATTTCAGACAGAGACATGCCAGGAGGGCGCACTGGTTGAAGTCATTAACTCAAGGGATAATCTTCAGGGTTGTTGAACACCTTGAAGGAGAAACTGTGCAGAGGAGAGCACAGAGAGGAGAAGCAGAATTGTTGAGAATTCTGTAAAGGCTCTTCCAGGAGGGCATTGAGCAGATGCACAGGGTGCATTGAGCAGTGCATAGAGTGCACTTCTGAATTCTGCGGAATTTGGACAGAGTTGTGCCAGGAGGGCACACCAGAGGAAGTATTAGACCCAAGAAGGAGCCTCAAGGTTGCTGAACACCTTGGAGGATGAGGAACTGTGCAAAGGAAGTCACAGAAAAGAAACAAAACTACTAAAGGTTATGTAAAGCTCTGCCAAGAGGGCATTGAGCGAGTGCATAGAGTGCACCAGAGAACTCTATTTCGAGTTCTGAGGAAAGGGAAGTGTCGAAGAGAAGACACTCACGGAGTTGTTGAATACTCTGTAGGCTCTGCAAGGTGTGCAACGAGAAGAAGAACATCAGGTGGCCTAGAGAGTTTTCTTTCCAAGAAAACTTCTCTGATCCGAGTTTAGCGAAATACTCAGTAGCACAAGCAATGTGCGAGGGTGGACTTATTCTAAGTCTCGAAGCTCAGGAGGAATAATGCATTTGTGCACAGAACCACAGAAGAGAGGAGCAGAAGGTCAAGAAACCTTTCAGGGTTTTCTAAGTTGACAAAGCTCAAGAGGAACAACGTTTCTATAACGCAGACGAGGCCCGAAGGAACCGGGATCGCAAGAGGAAGAGTCGAAGGCCGAGACCTTCGATACTTAGAAAATCTTCTAAGTCTGGGAGAAGCGTGAAGCTCAGAAGGAGAGTGCGCAAGGAGGACGGATCTGGACCGTTAGATATAGAGGCAGATACCCGATAGCCGTTGGATCAGGCGAAGGTGCACGGGGTTTAAACCCTTGGATATCCACACACTTCGGAGTTCAGGGTTTGGAGCGGCAAAAGATTTTGGAGTCACTGCATCGCGAACTCCCAGTTCGTGAAATCGCGCCAGCCGTTGGATCTGGAGCGCAGTGGCCCGAGAGCCATTGGATCATGGATACGTGCACAAGAGGAGCACACATAGGAGGTGCATAGAAGATTAGATTGTGACCGTCAGATCTCACGTAAAGGACCGATAGCCATCGGATCCGGAAAGAGGGGAATGAGGTTCAACCCTTGTAGAAGCATCATGACCGTCCATCAAGGAGGACACGTGGACAACGGTCAAGGTTTCGGGAAAAGGCCCGAAAGATTTCAGTTCCAAGAGGACCAGGCCATTGATCTCTCAGAGGGAGAGATTTTGGCATTTTGGGAACCGGGAATTCAAAAGACAGACGATAGGGGGGAATGCTTGCATCGCGGTTTCCCAAATCGCGAAAGCCGGTAGCGCTTTGTCGTGGACTGTCATTTCGACATTTCGGGACCCAGGTGTTCGAGAGGCCAGGAGTCGGGAGACGTGGATTCCCGACTCGCGAAGTCGCAAAATCCTGAAAGAAGACGACACCAGAATAGCATGAGCCAGAGCCGTTAATCCCTTTTTGGAATTTCAGAAACCGGGTGTTGAAGAGGCTAGGAGTCAGGAGACATGGAGTTCTGACTCACAATATCGCGAAATCCCGAAAGCATTCGGAATAGCACCCCTTTTCGGAATTTCGACACTTTGGGGTTCAGGAAGTATAGGAGGCAGTGACTTTGGAATCTAGAGTTTCGAACTCCCGGTTCGTGAAGTCCTGGAAAGATCTGAGCCCATTTCGGGAATTCAGGGAATGGAGTGACCAGTGGTTTGGGTCGCTGCGTTTCAAACTCTCGGTTACCGAAATCTCGATATAGCCACAACGTCGTGGTCGTGTGGAGGTGAAGCTCGCGCCTAGTGCTTGTTCACATAGGTGGGGTTTTCGAAGGACCTGTGGATCGGATTCGTGGGGTTCTAGTGAGGGCCTGAAAGAACTAATTCAGTTCTGCAGATTCAAAGAAGATCGATCCTGTGCATATCTAGGCCCGAGGGCAGGGGGTCTGCTTCAGTGTGGTATCAGATCCACTTTTTGTCTGTAGACTGCAGGCAGAGGGAGGCAGAGTAGATAAAGAAAATAATCTAATACACAACACCAGTGTGGTATCAGAGTTGATATTTTCGTCTGTAGACTTTAGGTGAAGGAGACAACAGGTGAAGGAGGAGACGGAGTGTTGAAGCTCTGTGGTAATTGTTCCCAGATGCACAACAGTCAATAGACAGTCATGAGGATTGTAGGAGATGCTGGAAGCACTCACGGTTGCAGAGTGACAGCAACAAGTTTTCTAGGAGGGCAGACAGGAACAGGAAGATCACTACTGAAGGCCATGGGCGTGGTCACAGGGAAGACTGCAAGTAGAAGAAAAATCCATATATGGATCTAGAACTTGCTGAGATAAGGATGAGGATGGAAGAGCTTGCACTACGGGTGCAGGAGGATGCAAAGACACATTGGGTGTATGAATGGCCTCTGAGGAGGAAATCAAAGTGGCTAGTCAAGAAATTGTTGGACAGAGGACAACAAAGACTGTTGAGGAGGTGGCTAAGGTATGTGAAAAGCCTCAGGGCCACAGGGGAGATGGTTCATGCCTATGAACCAAAAGCTGGGAGAAATGTTAGTGATGATGAGGAAGAGAGATCAGTTTCAGGTTTCATAAACTGCCGGGAGGGCAGGGATGAATTTTCCAATTGCTAGGTGGGCAATGAAATGAGATCATTGGAGGATCTCATAGACAGACAGGAGGACAGCAGTGGAAATTCATATTTCTAGGAGTGCAATGGTATGATATTAGATGAAGATCGCATAAACTGCCAGGTGGGCAGGACAGAAATCCCATATTGCCAAGTGGACAAGGGAGAGTAGATGAGACTGAATGAAAGTCTCATGAACTTAGGGATGAGTTCGGGTCAGCAAGGAGTGTTGATGAAGATGGGATCAATTGATCTCATAAACTGCCAGGTGGGCAGAAGTGAACTTTCGAGTTGCCAGGTAGGCAATGGGGAGAGATCAGTAGAAGGTCTCGCATATTGCCAGGGGAGTAGTGTTGAAAGTTCATATTGCCAGGTGGACAATGAGATGGGATCACTGGATCTCATAGACTACAAAGTGGGTAGTATAAAATTCCCAAATTGCCATTTGGGCAGGGGAAAGGAGATGAGACTATCTGAGAGTCTCATGAACCCAGAGGAGAGTTCAGATTAGCAAGGAGTGCTGACAGAAGAGAATCAGAACAAAATTTTGATCATTGGGGGAATTGAGGTATTCCTACCAGAAATCCCAGTTGAGGCCAGAGCATGTGTTGCATATGCAGCAGCAGAAGAAAGACATACAATAGAGACTATCGAAGAAGAGGAAGAAGTGGAGCAGACACTGACATTTGACCAAGAAGCAGAAGACGAGCATTCAAAAGAATGGCTCAAAATTTTCAGCCAGGAAGATGAACAGGAGATGACTGCAGCACTGGAGCTTGCAGTAGAAGAGGAATCAGACAACACAGATTTTCTTGATCTGTGTGAAGAATTGGAAGCCCTAGAGAGAAGGGTGATGGTGCAAAGCTTGCACATCCAATAGGCTAAGTTGGAAGCAGGTAGTGGAACATACCAGCCTGGGGAGAAGATGGAAGAAGCTGGAAGTATGCCAGAAGGAGAAATGGAAACAACAGAACTGCCACAGGAAGAAGATGGCATGGGAGATCTAGTTGATCTACCCAATGATAAGGATGAAGAAGTGCAGCGGAGAAGACTACATAAAGAGAGCCAGCCACTAGATCAGTTGGATGATATAATTGAGGAGATCAGAAGGCTGATGATCAGATCAACAGAAGTAGTTAGCAAAGGAAAGTTGAGTAGAGGAGAACCTGCCATAGCAGCAGGGCAACAGATGCAGCAGCAACAGTGAAGCAGTGGAGCAGATGGACAACTCCAAATAACTATTTGGGATCCAGGTGGATTTCAACAGCGGTGCAGGGAAGCTCATGAGTACGAGCTCATGATTTTTGCAGCAGAGGAGTATGATGCAGGACCATCGCTTCAAGCCAGCTACGCACCAGCCAACCATCACATCAAGCATGTTCAATGGAGAGGAGAGGTGCAACCCTCTCACTTTCAAATTTCAAATTTGAATTTATTGTATTTAATGATTGTAAGGTTGGTAGAGCCAAAAGCCATGCATGTACATAGGATTTAGATAAAGGTTGCCTTAAATAGTTGTAAGGATGAGATCTAGATCCGATTCGGACTAGATAACCATTCAATGTAATTGAATGTAAATTAATGAGAGTTGGTAAGGATGGAGGGAAGTGCTCGAGGAGCCCCTCTTTGTATCTAGTTTTTTTTTTAGTAGGAAGAAGAGTAAGAAAGGAAGATAGAAGAGAAGAAGAGAGATAGGAGAGGAGAGTCGATACTCTATTGCAGTCCGAGCTCGAACACATTGTAATCAGGCATTCTTGATTAATACAAACATAGCAGTTTTTCATGCATGTTGTTGTTCATGTGTTTGTGAGTTCATGAATGAATGTTTTTATGTGTTGATGATATTTTGTAGATGTATGTTAGAGGTGCATTTGCAGGGATAGATAGATTTCCTATCTGTGAATTCTTTGATTTCAGGTTTGGGTTCTTTGAGGCTTCATGCAAGAGGTTGCATCACAAAATACTGTAGGTTCTGTAAGCCAGTGCAAGGAATGCACTTCTGAATTCTGTGGAATTTCAGATAGAGACGTGCCAGGAGGGAGCACCGGCTGAAGTCATTAACTCAAGGGAGAATCCTCAGGGTTGTTGAACACCTTGAAGGAGAAACTGTGCAGAGTTGAGCACAGAGAGGAGAAGCATAATTGTTGAGAATTATGTAAAGGCTTTTCCAGGAGGGAATTGAGCAAATGCACAGGGTGCATTGAGTAGTGCATAGAGTGCACTTTTGAATTATGTGGAATTTGGATAGAGTTGTGCCAGGAGGGAGCACCAGAGGAATTATTAGACCCAGGAAGGAGCCTCAAGGTTGTTGAAAACCTTGGAGGACGAGGAATTGTGCAAAGGAAGGCACGAAAAATAAACAGAACTACTATTTCGATTTCTTAGGAAAGGGAAGTGCACCAGAGAACTCTATTTCGATTTCTTAGGAAAGGGAAGTGTCGAAGAGAAGACACTCACAAAGTTGTTGAATACTCTGTAGGCTCTGCAAGGTGTTCATCAAGCAGAAGAACATCAGGTGGCCTAGAGAGTTTTCTTTCCAAGAAAACTTCTCGGATCTGAGTTTAGCGAAATACTTAGTAGCACAAGTAGTGTGAAAGGGTCTGCGTCAGTGTCGTATCAGAGCCCCTTCCCTTGGGTCGAGAACTGAAATAGTTCTTTTGGGCCCTCACTGGAACCCCACGAATATGATCCATAGGTCCTTCGAAAACCCCACCTGTGCAAACAAGCAGTAGGCGCGAGATTTGCCTCCACGCGACCATGATGTTGTGGCTGTATCGGGATTTTGGTAACTGGGAGTTTGAAACGTAGTGACCCAAACCACTGGTCACTCCATTCCCCGAATTCTCGAAATGGCTCAATACCGAAATAGGCTCATATCTTTCCGGGACTTCACAAACTGAGAGTTCGAAACTCTCGATTCCAAAGTCACTGCCTCCTCTACTTCCTGAACCTCAAAATGCTGAAATGTCGAAAATGGGTGCTATTCCGAATGATTTCGGGATTTCATGATATTGTGAGTCAGAACTCCATGTCTCATGACTCCTGGCCTCTTGAACACCCAGTTGTCGAAATGCCGAAAAGGGATTAACGACTCTGACTCATGTTATTCTGGCGTCTTCTGCTTTCAGGACTCCGTGACTTCGCGAGTTGGGACTCCACATCTCCCGACTCCTGGCCTCTCAAACACCAGGGTGTCAGAATGCTGAAATGACAGTCCAAAACAAAGCACTACCGGCTTTCGCGATTCGGGAAACCACAATGCGAGCGTTCCCCCCTGTCCTCTGTTTTTCAAATCCCCGGTTCCCAAAATGTCGAAATCTCTCCCTTTGAGAGATCAATGGCCCAGTCCTCCTGGAACCGAAATATTTCGGGCCTTTTCCTGAAACCTTGACTTCTTTCCACATGTCCTCCTTGATGGATGGTCACGATGCTTCTACGGGGGTCTAACCTCGTTCTCCTCTTTCCATATCCGATGGCTATCGGTCCTTTATGCGAGATATAACGCTCACGATCTGATCTTCTGTGCACCTCCTATGTGCGTTCCTCCTGTGCACGTATCTATGATCCAACGGCTCTCGATCTGGTGCGATTTCGTGAACCAGGAGTTCCTGATGCAGCGACTCCAAAATCTCTTGCTGCTCCAAACCCCGAACTTTGAAGTTTGTCGATATCCAAGGGTTTAAATCCTGTGCGCCTTTTCCTGATCCAACGAATGTCGGGTATCTGGTGCTAGATTTGATAGTCCAGATCCATCCTCCTTGCGCGCTCTCCTTCTGAGCTTCATGCTTCTCCCGGACTTAGAATATTTCTAAGTATCGAAGGTCTCGGTCTTCGACTCTTCCTCTTGCGAGCCCGGTTCCTTCAGGTCTCATCTCCATTATAGAAATGTTGTCCCTCCTGAGCTTTGTCAACTCATAAAACCCCGAAAGGTTTCTCGACCTTCTACTCCTCTCTTTTGTGGCTCTGTGCACAAAGGCATTGTTTCTCCTAAGCTTCGGGACTTAGAATAAGTCCACCCTTGCACACTCCTTGTGCTACTAAGTATTTCGCTAAACTCGGATCCGAGAATTTTTCTTGGAAAGAAAACTCTCTAGGCCACCTGATTTTCTTCTGCTCGATGCACACCTTGCAGAGCCTACAAAGTATTCAACAACTCTGTGGGTGTCTTCTCTTCGACAATTCCCTTTCCTCAGAACATGAAATAGAGTTCTCTGGTGCGCTCCATGCACTCACTCAATGCCCTCTTGGCAGAGCTTTATAAAACCTTTAGTAGTTCTGTTTCTTTTCTGTTCCTTCCTTTGCATAGTTCCTCGTCCTTCAATGTGTTCAACAACCTTGAGGCTCCTTCCTGGGTATAATACTTCCTCTGGTGTGCCCTCCTGGCACAACTCTGTCCAAATTCCACATAATTCAAAAGTGCACTCTATGCACTGCTCAATGCACCCTGTGCATTTTCTCAATGCCCTCCTGGCAGAACCTTTACATAATTCTCAACAATTCTGCTTCTCCTCTCTATTCTCTCCTCTACACAGTTTCTCCTTCAAGGTGTTCATCAACCTTGAGGATTCTCCCTTGAGTTAATGACTTCAGCCGGTGTGCCCTCCTGGCACGTCTCTGTCTGAAATTTCATAGAATTCAGAAGTGCATTCCTTGCACTGGCTTACATAACCCGTAGTATTTTTTCATGCAACCTCTTGCATGAAGCCTCAAAGAACCCAAACCTGAAATCAAAGATGTCACAGATAGGAAATCTATCTATCCCTGCAAATTCACCTCTAACATACATCTACATCATATCATCAACACATAAAGACATTCATTCATGAACTCACAAACATATGAACAACAACATGCATGAAAAATTGCTATGTTTGTATTAATCAAGAATGCCTGATTACAATGTGTTCAAGCTCGGACTGCAACAAAGTCTCGACTCTCCTCTCCTATCTCTCTTCTTCTCTTCTATCTGCCTTTCTTACTCTTCTTCCTACTAAAAACAAAACTACATACAAAGAATATCCTTTTACAAAGAGGGGCTCCTTGAGCGCTTCCCTCCATCCTCACCAACTCTCATTAATTTACATTCAATTACATTGAATGGTTGTCTAGTCTGAATCGGATCTAGATCTCAACATTACAACTATTTAAGGGAAACTTTATCTAAACCTTGCATACATGCATGGCTTTTGACTCTACCAGCCTTACAATCATTGAATACAATAAATTCAAATTTGAAATTTGAAAGTGAGAGGGTTGCGCCTCTCCTCTCCATTGAACACGCTTGATGTGCTGGTTGGCTGGCGCATAGATGGCTTGGAGTGATGCTCCTGCATCAATGTTCAACTCATATGACATCTCAAGAGGATTTGTTTACTAGAATTAATGACAACTATTTTGGTAAAGTTGTATTTCGTGATTATAGAGTTTCAGAAGTTAAAGGGAAAGGCACAGTTGCAATTCCAGCAATCCATGGAAAGAAGAAGTTTATTGATGAAACATTGTTGACACCAACATTGAAGAAGAACCTACTTTATGTAAAATAGATGATGGAGCAGAACTATAAGTTAGTATTTGATAACAAGGAATGTTTAATCATGGATAAGTTTAATCATAATGCAGTTGTGGCAAAAGGAGAAATGACTGAAGATCAAATTTTCAAGATTTCTTTTGATTCAAGTAATTCATAAATTTTGAATGGAATGGAAAAGATGAACAACAAGATTTTGCATTTAAGAATGGGACATTTGAATTTTTATAGTTTGGTGTTTCTTCGAAAGAAAAATATGGTGAATGGTATTCCTTATATCAAGAATGATGATGAAGTATGTGAAGGATGTATTTTTGGGAAACAACACAGGGAAAGTTTCTCAAATAGAACTTGGAAGACTAGTGAACATCTAGCATTGGTGCATTTAGATTTGTGTGGTCCAATGAAGACAATGTCTTTTGGAAAGGCTCGTTATTTTCTCACTTTCATTGATGATTTTTCAAGAAAGACTTGGGTGTATTTTTTGCAAGAGAAATATGAAGTGTTTTCTCATTTTCTTGAGTTCAAGGCATTGGTTGAAAAACAAAGTGGTTTCAAGATTCTCACCCTAAGAAAAGATAATGGGGGAGAGTACAGCTGAAATGAATTCTTGAATTATTGCAGAAAGAATGGTGTAAAGCAAGAGTTTACCAATTTCTACTCTCCTCAACAGAATGGAGTGGCAGAGAGGAAAAACAGAACCATAGTTGAGATGGATAGGAGCATGTTAAAGGCTAAGTCACTTGGTAATGAGTTTTTGGATGAAGAAGTACACACATCAATATGCATTCTTAATAGATGTCCTACAAAGGCAGTGCTGAATTTGACTCTCGAAGAAGCATGGTCAGGACATAAACCAAGTGTTGCACATTTGAAAGTGTTTGGTTGCATTGCATATGCACATGTTCCGAAGGAAAAGAGAAGAAAATCGGATGATAAAAGTGTGAAGTGTATTTTCATTAGTTACAGTATTGAAACAAGAAGTTACAGGTTGTTTGATCCTGAGGTAAAGAAAGTATTAATAAGAAGAGATGTTGTATTTGATGAGAAGGGAATTTATCAGTTAGAACTGGTATAACTGAAAGAATATACAGTTACTATTGATGATGCATCATATTCCAAGTCGATAAAGGAATATGAAGTTAAGAAGAAACCTCAGTGGTTTGAAAGAAGTCATTCTGAAAGAAATATGTTAGATAGAAATTTTGAAAAAAGGATTACCAGATCTCAAAGAAACCTTGTGAATTATGCACTTATGAAACAGATAATGCAGATGGATGCACCAAAAACTTATGCAGAAGCATCAAAAAGAAAGAATGGAATGAATTTATGGAAGCATAGTTGAATGCTTGGGTGATAAATGATACATGGGACTTGGTGAATTTACCAAAAGGTAAAGAGGTGATTGGTACTAAATGGGTTTATAAAACTAAGTATAAATCAGATGGAAAAATTAATAATTATAAGGCTCGTTTAGTTGCAAAAGGTTATGCACAGAGAGAAGGAATTGATTATACTGAGACATTTTCCCCAGTGACAAAGATGTATACAATCGGGATGGTTCTTGCATTAGTTGCTTAGTATAAATGCACAATTTTTCAAATGGATGTTAAGTCAGCTTTCTTGAATGGTTATGTGGATGAATAAATTTATGTGGAGCATCCTGAAGGTTTTGAAGTTCCAGGTAAAAAAGATAAAGTTTACAGGTTGAAGAAGGCTTTATATGGTATTAAACAGGCACCAAGGGATTGGTATTCAAAAATTGATAAATACTTCCATAATCATGGCTTAATCAAAATTTTATGAGCCCAATATTTATATTATTCAGTCAGGTCAGTATATTCTAATTGTTGCACTTTATGTTGATGATTTGATATACACAGGGAACAGTGCTAAGCTATTTCAAAATTTTAAGTCACACATGATTGTTGAGTTTGAGATGACAGATCTTGGAGAGTTACATTATTTCTTAGGAATTGAAGTTTGGCAAAAAGAAGATGGTATTTTGATGTCACAAGGCAAGTATACTTTGGATATTTTGAAGAAGTTTAGAATGATGAGTTGCAAGCTAGCAACAACTCCTTTGGAATTTGGGTTGAAGTTATACAGACATGATGACTCCAAATCAGTTGATATTACTTTGTATCGTCAATTGGTTGGAAGTTTGATCTACTTAACTACAACTCGACCAGATATATCTTTTGCAATCAGTATCATATCTAGATTCATGTCAAACCCCAAGGAAATACATTGGAAAGAAGCTAAGAGGATTTTGAGATATCTACGTGGTACAATTGGTTATGGTTTGATATATAGATCTACATAATATTTCAGGCTTATTGGTTATTCATATTTAGATTGGGAAGGTTGCATGGATGATAGGAAATCAAATTTAGGATATTCATTCAACAGGGGTACAGTAGAAATTGCTTGGAGCACTAAAAAGAAACCTACAGTTTCTCTCTCCACAGCAGAAGCAGAGTATAAAGAAGTAGTGATGGAAGCATGTGAAGCAGTTTGGTTGAGAATAATTTTGGAGGATCTTCATGAGCAGTAGGAACAACCTATTCAGTTCATATGTGATAATCAAATTACTATTCAGATGACCAAAAATCTAGTGTTTCATAAGAAGACTAAGCATATTGATATCTAGTATCATTTTGTTCCAGATTTGGTTCAACAAGGTGTGGTCAAGATCAATTATTGCAGAATAGAAGAACAAGTAGCTGATATTTTCACCAAATCACTATCAAAGGAAAAGTTTTGCAAATTCAGAGATGATCTTGGAATATTTCCAAATGATCATTATGGGGGAGAATTATTGGAATAATGATTCATTTATCATATTCTAGATATAGTTTTTTTAGTATTATTGTTATTTTTTATGTCTAGAAAGTATAATTAAGGTGAGAAAATATATTTGAGAGATTAATGGAGAGATTAATGAAGAGATTGTTGAGAGATTGTAGGAGAAGATGATTTCTCGTAACATCTTCTCTCATTGTATTTATTCATGCTTTGGTAATGAGAAAGTTTGAGCTGAGTATTCATTGTTTTTGTATTATTTCTTCATTATTTGTTGGTGTGTTTTCATGACTCTTACTCTAGCTCCTATAGCTCTGAATTTTTCTATGTATTTGGCTCATGGTTTTGGATATTGGCTTTGGTTCGGGATATCACTCTGGCTCTAGTTGTTGGCTTGCTTGTTCCTTCCATGCAAAAGTCTTCTCACTGAATCTCAGCTCTAAGTGATCTTCAAATCCAAAATCTACACTCCACATTCATTCCTATATCTGTTAGACTTGGAGATGATCCATATTGGAAATCAATGAAGCCAAGTTGAATGCTAGTATACTTGTGCAATGCGACCCCAACAAGCCATGCCATAATGTAAATAGGCCATGTGGTTTATTTCTTCTTCTAGGAATTGCTTTGCAACATGGAAATAATTATCTGTGACCATGTCAATTGAATTACCATCTTGCATACCCCTACATTTTGGTTATAGAAGTCTTGATCATTGATAAGTCAATTATTCCAATGGAAAGCCATGATATAACTAGTGTGTAATGAAAGAAATTCCAACCTATGCTTGAGATCCTTCTCTTCTCTCTCATGCTTCCATCGAACAACAACTTTCTTTATTGATAAGGGTGACCCCTCATACTATTGAAAATAATTGGACAACTTTTTATCCTTGGGATAGAGATGCAAGAAACTATTCATCATCTTCACTCTTCACTCCCCGCACTCTTCTCTTTATTGTGTGATTTTTTGCGTGAAGTTTTAAATGAAGTCACCAACACTTTGTTTCCCAATTCCCACTCAAATTGCAGTGGTGGAAAAATTTATTGTTATTGCTATAGGGAATGTTTGAAATCATCCTCTTCTATATGTTCCTTTGAGTTCATTTTTGGATTGGATAATCCTTATTGACATTACTCATTTGAAATCAATATAAATTGTGGCATGTGGCTTGATTCTCCTAGAAATATTCCACCTGGTGGTATTTCTTTCTACATAATAAACATACCTTTGAGTACCAACAATTGGCAGTGATATGGCCTTTCTTCCTGTTGTAGAGACAAATGAGGAATGCCATGTTTGATGCAAACCTATTGTTCTTCTTCTCCTTATTTCACCAATCGATTGGATTGCCACTTCTTCTAAGTGTTGGAGAAACCTAAGTCTTTAATTTATTCTCATCACAACCATTCTTTAACCCACCATAAGGTTGAGGTAGTAGTGGGATTCCACTTTCATGTACTTCTTCTCCTTTTGCAAATGATTAGAACAACTTTTTCATGTTTCCACCTTCAAAAAAGTGTTCTTCATGGTCATAGGATTTTTTCCCCTACCAATGAAACCTATGAATTCATACTTGAACCATGGTGTAGCTACAATAGGGCTTAGGATGAATTCTCTTCTCTTTACTATCCCTTGTCCATGATAACCCATATACCTTAAAAATTTTGAACCAATGCCCCTAATATTATTTTCAAAATCACCCAAGTGCTCTCGAGGAAATTATAAGGTGACCTTACTAGAGTTGTCTCAGTCATGGTGTTGGCTGAGGAAATGGAAATGGAAGGTGAACTTGATTATTGATGCTCTTTTATACCTTCTTGGAGATTTTCCAAGTCCTACTCATTGTATTCCAACTCTTGTTGCAGATGAGCCATAATTTGAGTGAGCCTATTGTGGGGAGAATTTTATGATAATAATTCGATACATTAATTATCAATACAGGTTTGTAAACTTATGAAGTGCCAAGCACAATATATTCAAAGCTAATCTAAAAGTGTATAATGCACCATTTCCTTAATGAACTTTGAACCAAAACTAACAGAATTGATTGCTCATCTAACAATGAATTTTATAAGGTAGAATTGCAGGTTGAATGAATCCAATAGAATATTGTTGAATGTAGATCCTTCTATTCAACAATATTCTATTGGATTCACTGTATGAGTTAGATTGATAACCTTCAATTGAAACTATACATAATAAAATTGAGAAACTTAATGCATGCGGACAACATATCTATCATGATCATTTTTAGACCAATGAAGGATTGGTGACCATCAATTGTATCAATCTGCAGCTCTGGCAATTCTTTGTCCATAGAATCACCAATTAAACTGATGGGAAATCAAGCATGACACTCATGTTATCACAAGTATTAGTTGAACCACACAACATAATTGAAATTGTAGATTAAAAATACAAATAAACTCACACAAATAAATGAAACTATTTGGGAAACATATACCAGAGGGAGGGGGCCTTCCTCTCTTGGCATACACTACCAGAAAGACTATAATGAAAATATATTGATATGAAACAAGTTATTTTATTCTAGAATTATCCTCCTCATTACAATGATTACACAATGATTCTTCCTCATCCTATTATCCTCATCCCCTCATTACATTAATCATCCTTACATTTATACATATGGCTTACATTTCAAAGGAGGAAAATGATTACAACAAAATGAGAACAGATCCCAAATACATGGATATAAAACAATAAAAAACTTGATTAAGGAAATGGAGGTTACTTAATGGATGTTGGATATTTTTGAATAGCATGGAAGCACAACAACATAATCTTTTACAGAACCATATTCCCAAATGCATCCACAAGAGGCATAACTATAGGAATTCGGGCACTACAAGATTTCTTGGAAACTCTTCCTTAAATATTGGCCCATATCTCAAAAACATTTTCTTTTTTTGAAAATATGCTCACACATCACCCAATTTGGGGCATTCTTCACAAAACCCATGTCTTCGATTTTCCCAATTCTTCTTCATGTGTCCGGAAAATCCATGGAAACATCGCTTCTAGAAACAAACTGCTACAAAATTCTAGTAGTAGTACATGAACATGAGGATGCTTATTCCGGTAGTCACATAAATTCCAATTGCTAAACTTTTTCAAGTAAGTTAGGAAACCACCATATCTACCCTACGTAATCATCAAAACATGGGAAATAAAATATTTTAGTGTACGTATGTCAAGTGAAGCTCATATAGGGTAGAAATGGACAAATGTGAAAATATGAGTGATCAAAGGAATGAGGATGAAAGGGTAAAGTAAGTGAAAAAGGGTTAAATGGCATAATAAAATGTGTCATTTACAAGGCCCAACTTTCCCTTTATGTACAAGACAAAATATACTATGACTTGGATATCTCTTCTTGAATCTTATTTGCACTTTCCTTTTTCGATAGCCAAAGAAAATTGCCAGTCCTATTCTTATGAATCTCCAACCAATGCATTTTAAACAAAGAAAAGTGGATATGTGATTGATGATAAGGATCGACATCATAGATTACATTAAAAAAATTACCTAGAAACCTCCATGTAGAAGTAATGAAACCTTCATCCCCTAAATGGATGGATAACATGACCAATATTGCCTTGAAATTGGTTAACATGGATGAGGTGGTTATGATCTACTAGCTCAATGATGAATGATAAAAGTCGTTTTGGGTACCAAATTGTTGGAACCAAGTGAATAATAAAAAATAAATCAAAATCCCAATATGGAATCATACAAATAACTATTTTTCTTAGTCATCTGGGGATTTCATGACTGCAAGCAAAAAATCACTGCTTTACTTTCAAATCTTACTCCTATACTTTGGTGTTCAAATTCTTGTTTGACCATGTATTTTCATGCTTGAATATGATATTTGAGCTAAGTGAATAGGAAAATGTCCATATTGAGACCTTTCTAAACAATATCCATGTTTCTATGTCTATCCTGGAGAGGTCAAAGTGGTTGAACCAACAAATCCGTTACCACATGTCACCTTATTATTGCTAAACTAGGTTTTTGAGCTATACTTGAAATTGATCTAATCAATTGTATGAAAAATGTATTGATTTATTTATTGAATATCCTACCATAGTTGAAAAATGAACCCCTTCCTCAAGTGTAGGAGTATCTCCAATGAATCCATGTGTGCAACAAAATCATGAATAAAATCTTATCCAAATATGAAAAATATACCTCAATGATTGTCCATATATGAGGAACCAAATGTTCTAATTGATATGGTGCCAATAAGTGTTGAAGGATGAAGGAATACTCAGGAATGATGGACTTGTGAAACCATACTTCAATGTAGTCATTGTTCCCTTGATTCTCTTGTTTATTATCACTAGGTTGGATGTCCCCCCTTGTCATGCCATGGAGATCTTCTAATAATTTCTAATTGGACTCCAAGTATGGTGATAGGTTGATACAAATTCCTCAATATCTGGCTCTAACATCTTATCTTCATCAAATGATTTCCATGGCTCTTTGGTCCTTTCTAGTTATTCTTGAGGATGTTTCTCTTGGACTTTTGTCTCTTGGATCACTTTCTAGGATGCATATATGTTCCTGAATTCTATCAAGATATTCTCCTCCTAATATGCAGAGATGTTTCTAAATTATTCTAGGATTTGAGACATTTCTTGGAGCAAATTTTTTATTCCTCAACAGATTCTTGAACATTCTTGAATACTTATTTTTGGTAGATAATCCATGTCTTGCACATGGATTAGTGTATGGGGTTCTTATAGATAGAAAATCAAAAATAAAATTCGAGGCAAAGCATGCACCCAGAATCTCATGCTACTAAGGTCATGCTGTCACCAAGAGCCCATTGACATGAGTAGTGAATCAAACTAAAAATCTACTCACTTCAAGAGTAACACCTTAAGCACTTCCTCGACAACGGTGCCAAAATGTGGGGTGAATTATGATAATTATTTGAGAAATTAATTATCAATCCACACATAAGTGTATCAAATCCCACCCCCATGTCCTTCAAATTAGAGTCAAATATCGATAGAGCGATCAGTTTCGAGGGGCATGATTCTACATGGTGACCCAAGTTTGAAATTCACTTATATTGAGAGGAGACACCAGAACATCCATCCATGATATAGGTTGGTGTAGCCTAGGATGGGTGAGATCCTTCAGTGAATTTTATAGCTTAGATGCCCCTAGGTCACGGTTTTTCAACCATGGGCTAGTCCCACAGGTCATGGACACACTAGCAAAAAAAAAAAAAACTGAATTTGTAAAATTACTAAGTGTTGTGAGTGGGAAATCCCCCTACGGACTAGCACTTAGGGTTTTATCATGCACGCAGAAAAGACCTAAAGATTCCTACTTTTTACCATCATCCCAGACCTAATCCCCATTATTCTTAAGCAAATACACAGTTAAGAAGATCAAGTGAACATCCCTTATTTCCAGCGTTTGGTATCGATCCCTCTTTACGCTTGGTCACTCTTTGACTGCAACTCTCCTCCCAAGGCTGACCTACATTCACAAAAGACAAACAAAGAAATCCACATGCATTTGATCTACGAATTAATGGGTTAGAGATTTAATCAACATTTACGCAATAAACAATGAAAACCTCATATGGTGGGACGGGAAAAGTACTTCTTTATTATTAAATTCACTAAAGMAACTTACAATGATGAAGACGGCCACTRCTCCAYGAATTTGGTCCTGGGCTCCTCTTTTACTGTGCACCAACTGCTAACACACTTGCTTCTCTTCTTCGTTGAAATCACAAAATGGTTGCAGAATCTTGGGCAAAGGGGAATACGAATTCGGGTAGAGTTTCTTTACTATGATTTTCCTCCTTTCAAATGGGACCCCTACCCCTTCTTTTATAGGCTAGAAGGATCTAGGTATTTAGTCGAGTGACTGGCCATGCATGGTCGAAAGGCTTAGTTAACTTACCCAAAACTGTGTGTTCCATCAACAACTTTCCATTTTTCGTGATTTGGTAGGTACACGCGGGCTGTAATGGTCCAGCTAGCGTGTACATGCAGGTTGTAGTGGGTCAACTATAGTGTACACGTGGGCTGTAGTGGGTCAGCTAGAATGTGCCTTTAAAAAGGGAGTTTTAAGAAGAGAAATTCAGTAGTGGCTTGACAAAGAAGGAAAATGAGATGGATTGATGCCAGGTAAGCATGTCTGATGAAAATTAGGGTTATAACATATTCCCCCTAATGTGTGAGGTCAGAAGAGCATACGATGGCCAAAATACATTATCAATCTTTATCAGTGTACCAAACCAGTGAGCCCAGGGACCAGAATGCGGGATGTGCCATCTGTAAAATAACAATTGTCTTACCGAGGCGGGCATACCCATGCTCAGAATGAAATAAAATCATGGCTACCAATCAAATACACTGTAGATCCATGTCATATAACTATATAAGTTGTAGCCGAGAGAAATACACTGCAGATCTACATCTCAAAATAAAAAACATATACATGTATAGTATCCATCTTCTAGAAGTTGATAAGGCCTGATGGCTGGAGATGAGGTCTTCAGAGCTCGAGAATCAACTTCAAAATCTTCAAAACTTAGGTAGGAGTGTAATATAAGTGTATGAATTCACTACCCAGAGGTCTTCGATGGCTCGTCGAGCATGGACTAGAGGATCTTAATGATCATACTAAAAGCTTCATTGATTTCAAACAAAGACTTGATTGGACTTTCGGGATGGCTGGGTATGAGGGCAAGAGATAGACTGCAGAGGGGCCGACTCAGGCTTGGTAAAAACTTCCCTTGGAAAATAGCATGACAAATGATGAGACTCAGGTAGCATAATGCTGACATAAGTTCACGATGCAGGAGGCAACGCAAACTCTCCATATGTTTGGAAGAATAACCAAACAGAGGAGAACACAGCTCTACGGAGCGAGAATAGCTTCCTAAGGTCATATTAAATCCTAGGGATTTATGAACAAATGAAAGGATGTGATTTGTCCAAGGGCGACTCATTGTGCTGCCAATAAACAAAAAATACTTTTCCCTTCCTCGTTTTGGGGTATATTTGATTTTTTTTGTCTTTTTCAATAATTTTGGAAAAAGAATAAAATAATGCTACGTTACAAAGGAGGATCGAGTGTCTCAAACATACTAGTTCCAAGTGCATGGAACACAGGGATGCTCAGGGAAAAGGGACATATGCAGGAAAAGGACACTCAGGAAAAATCCTCCAGGGGCCAAAGGTGTCAAGACACAGAGGCAAAGTGCTACAGGGCTTGCGTATAAGGCATGCTTCAGATGGTTCAGTTGAGAGAAACATGGAGTCGACATTAGGCCAAAGACGCAGGTATGAAAATGTGGTTAACAAAACACACAATGGTAACGTCTTTCGATGTAAGTTTAACGAGCCCAGAGAAGGTAAGCTCGATCGGTTTTTAATTTTTAGAGAGTCTAAAAAAAAGTGTAAAACTAGACTCTACTGGGGTACCTTTTTCGAAGATAGTCTAGTCAGCTCAAAAAAGGGGTAAACTAGCACCGACCAGATGTCTATTCAAAACCATTTTAACGAGTGTGATAAAGACAAGGTCACTCGACAATTTTTTCATTTTTAAGGAGTCTGAAAAAAGCTTAACTATGGACTCCGTCGGGAATGTTCTTCTGGACCATTTTAACGGGTGTGAAATAATAAGGTCACTCGGCGATCTTTTCAATTTTAGGGCGTCTGAAAAGAGCTTAACTATGGACTCCATGGGGGTTCCTTTTTCGTAAATTTAATCCCTCAGGCCTGAAAAAGGGTTAAAATTATACCTGAGAGTACTCTTCTAGAGAACCGAGGCCCCTAGAGTATACCTTTGTTCGTACAGTTGACCATTCAAACCAAAAAAGGCATAAACTACCACCAGGCAGACGTGCCTTCAAATTTTCGTTTAACAAGCATGAAGGGCAACAAGATTTCTTGGAAATATTTTCATTTTTAGAGGGTATGAAAAGGGCTTAAAAGAAGACATGTGGGGGCTACGACTCATGTATGAAACTGGTTCAGGTAGAGCCCATTTCTAGGCTCAGACTAAGAGTCTCTTCGATAGTCAACTTGGAAAGTCTCCCAAAAGGGAAGAAAACACAAACCATGGTGTAAGTCCTCCCGTAGTATAGAAATAGTAGTCATGGATTCAAGGATAGCCTCATCTAAAGGCAATTCAAAATACGAGAAATCACGCAAACAAGGGTTGACCGTGCCAAAGGGTGAAGTAAACTGACCATACTCCATATGAGGTTCTGGCCAAGACTAGCAGATTCTATCAGTGAAGAATCACAAGCATGAGGGATTGAGGATCTACAAACAACGAGATCAGACTCAGAAGGATACTCAAGCCTACTTGGACCAAGAGGGGGAAGCAAGGGCTCCTCTGCCCCCATTGGATAAACCAAAGGATCAATTTCTGAGACCAAGTCTTGAGAAGGCAAACATGATTGCACAGGCTCCTTCTTAGAAGCAATTGAACACCAAGGATAAGATGACACATAATTAACCTGTGGCGGGGTAGAGTCTACTCGAACACTAGGAACATATAAAGGGGTAGTCTGAACTAACGCTGAATTAGGGTGGTGATTATTAGATGCCAGCTGGTCGATAGTGACAATGCTTCCATTGTGAGGGAAATGCATCACTCGGAAGAGCGTAGACACCACAGCGTTCATAGCATATACAGAATCATGCCCGAGAAGAATATTGAAATCTAATGGGCCTTGCACCACTATAACGTCAACAAGGATAGTCTTCCCACCTAACGATATAGGTAACTAAGGAAGAACCCCCAAATATTCACTAGGATGTCTATCAAAAGCCAACAGTTCATGTGAAGAAGACACAAGCTCAAGAGATCCCAAGACTTTCCAAACCGAGGAGGATAAAATACTTGCAGAGGCTCCTTCATCCACAATACATCGGTAAATGTTTGTTGAATTAACTTCAACCTTTATTTGAAAGGGTGTGGAGGAAGGAAGATGAGGCTCAACAAGGTCATTCCAATCAAAGGAAACCATCCTAGGGCTTGGAGGGGGTGTGCTCGGAATGAGCAGAATGCCCCCTTGTTCTGAAAATACTGAACTGGAAATGATAAAAACATAGTCGGTAGACACGTCACTCCCAAACAGAAGAGTGGGATCATCCGAATACTGCATTGACATGACCAATTTTGTAGCCAATGGATGAATAGGTTGTGGGACTACATGGTCTAAAGGCACCTCACCCCGAAAAAGAGGAGTGGGATCAGTCAATGATTGCATCGACATGACCACTTTCACAACCAATGGTTGAATAGGCTGTGAGACTACATGGTCTAAAGGCACCTCACCCCGAAAAAGAGGAGTGGGATCAACCGATGACTGCATCGGCATGACCACTTTCTCAACCAATGGATGAATAGGATGAGAGACTACAAGGTATAAAAGCACCTCACCCCTCAAAAGAGGAGTGGGATCAATCGATGACTGCATCAGCGTAACCACTTTCTCAACCAATGGTTGAATAGACTATGAGGAAACCTGAGAAGACTTAGAATCAAAAGAGCTTGCAGACAGGGACCATAATATTTGTACCTCTAGAATGCCAGGTCACATATGAGTAAGGTGATCTCCCTTGCAAATATTACAAGGGAACTTAGGCTTACATCCTATCTCTCTAGGTTTTTCGATAGAATCGATGCCCCCAACATTACTAGCAGTGGCTAGTTGCACATCTCCAACATGGCTTGCAGAGGCTGGTGATGGGTCGATCACTTGACTTGCAGAGGCTACAGACCTATTACTAGTATGTCTAGCAGTGACTGGACTCTTTCCCCCAGCATGACTTGTAGACGATGGGTGTGTTCCCCTAGCATGACTTGCAGAGGCTGGGTGTTGGTATTCAATGTGACTTGCAAAGGTTGCTGACCAATCTCCAACATGACTCGCAGAGGTTCGTGATTTCTTCTTCCTATTCTTCCTCTTTCTATTTCGTTTAGACTTCCGGTTACTAGTAACTGTACTTTCACCAGAGGCGGGAGAAGTAGGAGGATAAGACTTTGTTGACAAAGAAACATCAACAGGGTGTCCATGACTTAAGGTACTTAACTAAGAAGCGTCAAGAGCATTCAAGACATTTGGAATGGTACCCAACCAAACCGGTAGTCCCACATTCAACCGAAGAATGTACAAAGTGGCCATCAAAGGGACACCAATGTTTCTGAAGAAAGGAAAAGAACAAGAATCCCCTTGTGAAGGGGTTCCTTGGTTGGTATCATCGGGAACTTTAGCCATGAATATCTCATGCACAGGTTCTCCCCTTGCTGGATCGTTTGAATTTGTAAAAGTCTCACACACTGACTATGGAAAATCAGTGTTATCAAAACAACACCCATAAAGAGGCGGCTCCACATTTCTAAGCGGAAGACCGAAAAAGTCCTCATGACCGATGGAGTGGGTGGTCTACAACCCTAGTTCAGAGACCCAAATCCATGACTGACTAACTCACTATGGAAAACTAGGGAGCACAGAGCACACACTAAAAGTTCCTAAAGGAAAATCAAGCAAACGACTAACTAGTTGGAAGAACAATTACACCAACCAACACTAGTGCAACTTACCGGTGCAAGTGAAACTCGAATACGAAAGCACCCTCCAGGTATACTCTTCAAAGAGTGGCCTGATGTATGCCCTATGTATTGCGGTATACCCCCATGGTCACCTGTGTAAGTCCCTAAAATAATGGCAACTAGGTTGCCAGTGCGTGAACAGTCACCAGGCGGGTACAGTCGACAGTCGGGTGGACAGCAATGAGCAGGGTATCAAGCCCAAAACTTGTCAAGGGTATCAAAAGCAAGTGGTCTGGAAGACAACTAAGGACCTCGAATGGATTCGAGACCCACGAAGCTCCATGGAAAATGCAATCGACGGAATCCCAAAACAATCCCTCTATATGTGTTCCCCACTACGCTTGGTCCGGCTTTGGAGGGGTTATCTCCGCTACCTTTCCGCACGTGGCCTCATGTTTAGCCCCTATGTTAGAGGGGGGTCTAGGATAAATTTCACGATACTGGACTTTTAACGATCCCTAGCATAGACTCTTATGTATGTTTTGCAGCCTTGAAGAGTTCCCTCTCCAACCTAAATCAAGGCTCTAGCCTAGGCTAGTTGATGGACCCTACAAACATAAAGTCTAGTTGATTTTAATTAATCGTTAATTTTATGGCTTGTCTTAAGTCAAAGGTTATGAAAGTGAAACTAGTGATGTTTTGAGAGACGAAAGAAAAGATAAACAGAAAGCTGGAAACAAAATAACTTCTTCTTGACAAAAAATTTAATCAACTTTTCAAACTAAATTTTTTTCTAAGATCTTTGAACAACAACCCAAAACA
>ML776757.1:289581-337722 GCA_009831015.1 Picea engelmannii | reverse complement strand
ATATATATATATGAACTCAAACACGCAATTGACACTTTATCAGCTAGCGTGTGCACACGGACTGTGTGAAGGTTGGGCACGTGTACACGCATGCAGGCCTTACACAGGTCGCGTGTGCATCTGTGACTTCCCGAAAATAAAATGCAGCCAAGCAAAGAAAGCAGGAAGTAATGGTATGGAAGACAAGAATCCCTACTAGCTTAGACTCCTGCAGAAACTCAAAAAAAAGGTGATGAAACCAATTTAAAACTACCAAAAAGGTATCCCCAGAAAACCCGAGAGATCCCTAGTAGGTTCACCAATTTTGTTGTGAGTGGGAAATCCCCCTACGGACTAGCACTTAGGGTTTTATCATGCACGCAGAAAAGACCTAAAGATTCCTATTTTTTACTATCATCCCAAACCTAATCCCCATTATTCTTAAGAAAATACATAGTTAAGAAGATCAAGTGAACATACCTTATTTCCAACGTTTGGTATCGATCCCTCTTTACACTTAGTCGCTCTTTGACCAGGGATGATTTTAAGGATGGAAATTTATTTTAAAATGTAGAAACCTTGGCGAATCTTACTAATCCTAGTTCATATGCCAACTATAAATGTTTGGCAATATTTTTGTAAAAATATTCAGGTTTCTAAGGATTTTATATAGTTTGTATAAAATTTTGGCGATTTTTAAGGTAAAATAATTATATCCTATAGAATTTGGGCGAATCATTTTTAGAATAGCGAATCTTTTTTTGGGAAAAAACATGTAAAATTAGCCCATGAGTGAAATTTATCCCCTAAAATCATCCCTATCTTTGACTGCAACTCTCCTCCCAAGGCTGACCTCCATTCACAAAAGACAAACAAAGAACTCCACATGCATTTGATCTACGGATTAATGGGTTAGAGATTTAATCAACATTTACGCAATAAACAATGAAAACCTCATATGGTGGGACAGGAAAAGTACTTCTTTATTATTAACTTCACTAAAGAAACTTACAATGATGAAGACGACCACTGCTCCACGAATCTGGTCCCGGGCTCCTCTTTTTTTGTGCACCAATTGCTAACACACTTGCTTCTCTTCTTCGTTGAAATCACAAAATGGTTGCAGAATATTGGGCAAAGGGGAATATGAATTCGGGTAGAGTTTCATTACTATGATTTTCCTCCTTTCAAATGGGACCCCTACCCCTTCTTTTATAGGCTAGAAGGAGCTAGGTATTTAGTCGAGTGATTGGACATGCATGGTCGAAAGGCTTAGTTAACTTACCCAAAACTGTGTGTTCTGTCAACAACTTTCCATTTTTCGTGCTTTTGTAGGTACACACGGGTTGTAATGGGCTATCTAGCGTGTACACACGGGCTGTAGTGGGTCAGCTAGAGTGGACATGTAGGTTGTAGTGGTTCAGCTAGCGTGTGCCTTTAAAAGAGGAGTTTTTAAGAAGAGACATTCAATAGTGGCTTGACAAAGAAGGAAAATGAGATGGCCTGATGCCAAGTAATCATGTCTGATGAAAATTAGGGTTATAACACTAAGTGCCAAGCACAATATATGCAAAGATAAAATTTCGAAGTGTTTAACACACCATTTTCTTAATGAAATATGAAGTGAAAATAACAAAGTTTATTTCTCATCTAATAGTGAATATTCTAAGGTAGAATTATAGGTTAAATATAGATCCTTATATTCAACAACATTCTGTTGGATTCAATCAATGAGTTAGATTTACAACCTTCAATTGAAAATATAAACAATATAATTGAGAAACTTAATGTGTACATATAAGATATCTATTATGAGCAATTTTCGACCAATGAAGGATTGGTGACCATCAATTGCATCAATCTGTAGCTTTGATAATTCTTTGTCCAGAGAATCACCAATTAAACTGAAGGGAAATCAAGCATGACACTCATGTTCTCATAAAGGATTAGTTTAACTACAAAAAATAATTGAAACTACAGTTTAAAAAGACAAATAAACTCACACGGCAAAAGGAAACTATTTGGGCAACATATACCAGAGGGAGGGGCCCCTGCCTCCCTTGGCATACACTGCCAAGAAAGACTATAATGAAAATATCTTGTTCTACAACAAGTTATTTTATTCCATAATTATCCTCCTCATTAAAATGATTACACAGTGATTCGTCCTCAACCTATCCTCCTCCTTCCCTCATTACATTGATCCTCCTTACATTTAAACATATGGCTTACACTTCAAAGGAGAAAAATGGTTACAACAAAATGAGACTAGATACAAAATACATGGATCTACAATAATTACAAACTTTATTAAGGAAATTGATCCAAAAAGGATCCAGAGAAGGCTAAGAATAACTCAGAACTCACATAGGCAACTCAGAACACTCTGAATGGCTCCAACAGACAAAGAAAGGGAAAAAATTCAAAGTTCCCAAAACTCAGCGAAAATGACATGATCATGAAGAGTGTGTCACAATATTTCTAACGACGCAAACGACTTGTCAAACGAAGTTATGGTTTGGAAGATATCCGCGGTCAAAGTTGTGGTCAAACAGGGAAAGTCAACAGGGGGGCACATCATCATCCATACTACTGACATCAACAGCTAACATGGTAGGGTGACATCAGAATGATGGCTTCTGATGTTAGCATGGCACTTGGAAGCACCAAAGGCTTCCATGTGTCATCGACCAATAGGATTTCAGGGGCCCATGTGGACCAATAGAATAGTGCCACGTGGCACCCCCAGGTGACGCCACGTGGCACCACCCAGTAGTTTCCACGTGTCCTATACGGAGATGACACAAAGGTGACATCAACGTGACTAGGCAGACAAGTGGGACAGTCAGTGAGTGCTACATGGCCCAATCAACGGGTGCCATGTGGCACCCCCGAAATTCCCATGGAGGGCCCATGACTGAAAAATAAAAAAATATATAATAAGAGGACCCTGCCAAATTTGGTAGAGGTCCCACCATATCTAGAACATCCGCCATTTTAGTAACACCTGCAAAAACCAACCTCCGCCAAATGTAACCGCCACCCTCCAAGTTAGCACTTGGCTAGGTTTTTGTAACCACATACTAAAGTGGGGGAGCCCGCGGGTTTGACCTCGGGAACTCCCCCATCCACAAAGATTTGAACTAATCCGCCAACCAATGCGCTAAGGGAACTACGTTGTATATTCCACCCAAAATAATATTTAAATGTTGAATCTTCCTATCCCTGGGAGAGATAGGCGATTGTACAGTACGACTGGGGGCATGGATTTCGAGACAAAAATTGTCATCATTGTAGGTTGTAGAGGGAATAAAAATCGAGACAAAATTCGTCTTGGGACTAGGAGTGCCAGAGTTGGATCGAAGCATGGAGATAGTCAATTCTGAGTAATTTGACGCCACGAATCCAATGGTGATTTTTTTTTTTTTGATTTGAGCATTATTTCTGCATCTTGATTTCAGAATGAGGTATGTTCATGTATTTACCAAATTATTTTGCTGAGTTAATAAAAGAGCCTACCCATTTGAGAGAAGGACTCGAATATGTAGTCCACCAGGGATGAACTTCGTTATCAAGTTTTTGTGTTCAGATATGGTTCTTATGTCTCTTCATTTTTAATTTTTCCCTTCTTTAATGGTGCACTTTAACTTATGCTCATTTAATACAATTCTTTATAAGTCACAATGAAAATATCTTGGATCATGTTGGTATCAAAGAAGTCATATTTGACTTGAATTGTTGAGTGTGAATGCTTACTAGGGCCAAGCATAAGCAGGGTGAAGGAACTCTTAAGACGTTCAATCCCGAAGTTGGTCATGTATCCAGAAGGAATAAAATGACAGAAGAGGACAAGCATGATGAATAGGAGAAAAAATTTCACATGGTCTTTTATCGCATGTCAAATGTATGGAGATTACGAGAAGAGGATGAATAAGAAAGGGAAGAAAAAGGAAGCACATGCAGATGATGATTCTTCGGTAAACCAAGGAGTTAGAGGAGATCCTTCTAAGCCTCTGTCTTCAGCTTTGAGTTCTAGTTCTTCTTCCTCTGAGCATTCTCATCATTCTCATCATTCTAGCCATAAATCCTCTTTTAAGAAACTATTATTAAATCTTGATGCAAAATTTTCTTTACCTATGTTTAATGGAGATGATAATCCTGAAAATCTAGATAATTGGATACGAAAGATTGAAGTGTATTGTCGTGTCCAGCATATTGATGAAGAGGAGGTTAAAATGCAACTGGCTTCTCTTTTGGTTGGAATACATCGCTCTCGTATGGTAGGAGACCAAGTTTCAAGACAAAAGTAAGTGTGGTAATCTTCTTTCCTCATGGTCGTAATTTAAATCAGCGATAAGGAAACAATTTTATCCATTAGGGTATTTACATAAAGCAATGATGCAATGGAGAACTTTAAGGCAAGGTAAAGGTCAAACACTCCAAAGTTTCAGAGAGGAATTTAGGAAGAAAGCACTTGCACTAAACATTCCTTTAGATTCCTATGAAATGTTAATGAATTATATTTGCGCACTTCACAGTTATATTCATCATACTTTACTATTGTTTAACCCCACCAGTCTTGACGAATTTTGTGTGCAAGCCACTCACCTTGAAAGCAGGGGTAAGAATGGACAGGAGGAAAATCCATTCAAGCACTCTAAAAACCATTTCAACGGGAAAGGAAATAGGAAGGACAAGAGGATAGCTGCAACAAAGAAGGAAGAAGGAAAATCCTCTTGCAGCCATTGCGAGAAAAGTGGTCATGATAGCGAACATTGTTGGAAACTACATCCAGAGTTAAGGCCAAAGTAGTTTAGAGGCAAGGGGAAGCCAAAGACCATTTCTATAGTGCAACATGGTCTTGGTTCTAATTCAGGTGACGAAGAAAGGATCGCAACAGTCGGGATGCAAGGTAAATATTCCTTTTATGCATGTTCCAGTTCTTTAAATAAATCACATGATGATGATAAAAGGAGAAGTGCATTATTCCACATAAGAGTTGTATCAAAACATACGAAGATAAACACATGCTTTGATCCGGGTTCCCAAGTTAATTTAATATCAGAGACACTTGTTAAGAAATTGGAACTAACCACAAGACCTCACCATAAACCTTACTCTCTCGGTTGGGTATCTGATAAAGCAAAGTTAAATGTCACTAAGAAGTGTAGGTTGAGGTTTTCTATTTCTTCTAAGATGATAGATGAAGTGGATCTAGATGTGGTTCCTTTAGATGTCTGTGGTATTTTATTAGGGAGTCCCTATTTGTATTATAGAAAGGATATCTTATTTCGAAATGAAAATAAATACCATATTACAAAATATGGAGTGGAATACATCATTAAACTCACAGCATAAAGGACAAATCAACACTTGTTAGTTCAGGCCAAGTAAAAAGAGTTATAAATACTAACAATAATATTGTACTCACGATTGTAAAGGGGGAATGACATGATAAGTATGATGTTGTTAATGCTCTTGATCCTTTACATAAGAATGAATTTCTTTATATGAGACAAGTATTTCAGTGGGAAGGCAGCTGACAGAAGACCTTCGACAATTTAAAGATCAGCATTGTGCCAATGTTCATCTTACCTGACCTTTAGCATCCATGCAAGTTTGAGACCAGTGCCAGTACCAATGTCATAAGGACAAACATGCTTTCTAGATGTCCTACTATTACATATATTGTTTTGAAGAATGTTTCCTTATCTCATATCAATAATGATAGATGGTATACTAATGATGAAATATTCAAATATGTATGTGGGATATTCTAGGGTTTGAAAGTGAAGAAGTTTTGTTTGTAGGACAACTTACTCCACCATTTGAGTAAACCTCATTTTCCTTCCTACATGGAAGTGCATGTAACTGAAGAAGCTTTTTTTTCATTTGTACTTGGGCATTTTGGAATTGTAATTTATTTACAGCGATGACATTTTCCACGAAGGAAAGTATTTGTAACCACTATTGTAAAGGAATGTGTGTTTTACTTTTGTAAGCCCACTATTGAAAGGCCGGGTCTGTACACACCAGTTCCTATTTCCTCTTATCATTGGGAAATATTTTTAGTGGATTTTGTAAGGAGATTTCCCATGACTAGTATGGGTCATGTCTACTTAGGTGTAGCAATGGATGGGTTGTGTGACAAGCAGGTTGCTCTTTTGTTATCCCAGTATGTAAGGGTCCATTTTGGGATGTCCATGTTAATTATCTCCGATCGAGAGTCTTGATTGTTAGGAGAATATTGGACAAATTTGTCATGGGAACCATGATGGGGAGGAGAATTTCTTTCCATCCACAGGTCGACATACAAACATAGGTGGTAAACAATATGGTGGTCTAGTTGCTTCAAGGATATTGCAATGAGCATCCTAAGTCATGGGATGATAAATTATTGCATGTCCAACCTATATATAATCAAGTCATGTATTCTTTCACTCAGGATTCGCCAGTTGAGACTTGTCTTGGGTATTCACCTAAGATCCCCTTGGAATTGTTGTATGGGAAAGATATCTGGGAGAGAGATGAAGCCTGCAAGTTCATTCAGAGGATTCAATAGGTCAGCCAAGCAGTCAAGGAGAATATGGAGGAAGATTTCATCCTAGATTGAAGAATGAGGAATTCATGCAGGAATGAAATTACTTATCTTCGAGTATGCCTAAAGGGTACACAGCCCAACAAGGCATGGCAGATTGAGAAGGAAAGAGTGAGGGATAAATCCACTCACTTACCAATTGATTGATGAAAGATTTTGGTGGTCCAAAAATCTCTCAGTTGGAAGGCATGATCCAAAAGGGATCCAGAGAAAACTAAGAATAACTTAGAACTCACAGAGGCAAATCAAAACACTCAGAATGGCTCTAGCAGATAGAGAAAGGGAAGAAATTCAAAGTTCCAAAAACTCAATGAAAATGGCATTATCGTGAAGAGAACATCACAATATTTCTAATGACGCAGATGACTCATCAAACTAAGTTACGGTTTGGAAGATATTCACGGTCAAAGTTGCGATCAAATAGGGAAAGTCAACAGTGGGCCACATCATCATACGTACTGCTGACATCAGCATGATGTCAACAACTGACATGGAAGGGTGATTTCAACATGAGGTATTCTGATGTCATCATGCAACGTGGCAGCACCAGAGGCTCCCACATATCACCCGCCAATAGGCTTTTCAGGGGCCCATGTGGACTAGTAGAAAATTGCCACATGGCACCCCCAGGTGACACCATATGGCCCCCCCCATGAGCTGCCATGTGTCATGTATGGATTTGAAGTGGAGGTGACATTAGCGTGACTAGGCATCCAGGTGGGCCAATCAGTGAGTGCCACATGGCCCAATCAACGGGCGGCACATGGCACCCCCGAAATGCCCAAGGAGGGCCTGTGACCGAAAAATTAAAAAAATATAATAACAGGACCCCACCAAATATGGCAGAGGTCCTGCCATATCTGGCACATCCGCCAGTTTAGTAGCGCCTTCCAAAACCAACCTCCGCCAAATGTAACCACCATCTGCCAAGTTAGCACTCCGCTGGATTTTTGTACCCACATACTAAATTGGGGAGGCCTGCGGGTTTGACCCCAAGACCTCCCCCATCCACAAATATTTGAAATAATCCACCAGCCAATGCGCCAAGGGAACCACATTGTACATTATGTCCGAAATATTATTGAAATGTTGATTCCGCTCAGTCCTGGGAGAGAGAGGTGATCGTACCATACGACTACGGGCATGGATTTCACGACATAAACTGTCATCATTGCAGGTTGTATAGGGAATGGAAATCGAGACATAATTCTTCTTGGGCCTCGGAGTGCCAGAGTTGGTTCGAGGCATGGAGACAGACAATTCTAGTTAATTCGAATTCATGAATTCAGTGGTGATGTTTGTTTTCTGATCTGAGAATTATTTCTACAGCTTGATTTCAGAATGAGGTGTATTCATGTATTTACCGAATTATTTTGATGAGTTAATAAAAGAGCCTACCCATTTGAGAGCAGGACCCGGAGACATAGTCCACTAGGGATGAAGTTCGTTATCAATTTTTTTTGTTCAGATCTTATGCTTATGTCTCTTCATTTTTAAGTTTTCCCTTCTTTAATGGTGCACTTTAACTTATGCTCATTTAATACAATTATTTATAAGTCACGACGAAAAGATCTTGGATCAGAAATGGAGGTTACTTAATGGATGTTGGATATGTTTGAATAACATGGAAGCACACCAACATAATCTTTGACAAAAACATATTCCCAAGTTCATCCACAAGAGGTGTAACTATAGGAATTTGGGAACTACAATATTTCTTGGAAAATACACCTTGAATATCCACCCATGTCTCGTAAACCATTTCTTGTTTTTAAAATCTCCTCAAAGTTCACCCAATTTGGGGCATTCTGCACAAAATCCATGTCTTTGATTTTCCTAATTCATCTTCATATATCTGGAAATTCCATGGAAAAAAAACTTCTAGAAACAAGCCACTACAAAATTCTAGTACTACTATAGGAACAAGAAGATGCATGTTCTAGTAGTCACATACATTTTAATTGTTGAAATTTTTAATGTAAGTTAGGAAACCACCATATCTACCCTAAGTAATCATAAGAACATGATAAATCAACCATTTTAGTGTACGTATGTGATGTGGAGCTCATATAGGGTAGAAATGGATAGATGTGGAAATATGAGTGATGAAAGGAGTGAGGATAAAAGGGTAAAGTAAGTGAAAAATTGTTAAATGGCATCATAAAATGTGTCATTTATGAGGACCAACACCTCTCTTATTGCCAACTATCCAACTAAATGGCATTCTCTCCTAAATGTGCAAGTTAGACTCTATGTTTGCCTCAATCTACCATGATCACAGTGAGCAAGTCTTAGCATTCTTCAAATCGCTTCTTTAGAAATGTAATTATTTTGGTAAAGTTTTCAAGGTTCCTCTCCATATCTACCATCCTCTAGTTAAATATGTAGGACCTATTCCTTCAATTTCTTGTTCTCTTCCTGAAGTTGGGCATTGCTATCCCTTAAGTATTCCAACCTCTCTCTATTTCCTTTACCCATGCCTAGTCTATGCTATATTCAAAGTTAGAATAGTTGTGTCATGGTCAAGGATTCAACCACTCAGATAGCTTATGATCTGTAAATGAGAGACTTATATCGCACTTGCTTCACCAACACAGATACCTTGTGGAAATAATTTATGATATGTTTTCCCTATATTCGGTCCAAAATGATGTTTTAAAGACTTGGTTAAGTTTAAATCATGAGTTCATTAACCAATTAGGAATTGATGAAAGAAGCATAAACTAATGAGATATTATAGCAGCCAGAATAAGAAAATTCAGATCATAATGTAATAAAAAATAATCAACAAACCATAACAACAAAGTTGTTAACGGAGTTCGACAAGATTTCCTACGTCTTCGAGCCTTTGTCTCAGTGGGTGAGGCTTTCTTATTTCTCTTCAATGCTTCAAAATTACATTAGAAAAGTGTCAAATGGATCACAAACTAGTCTAGGTGTGTTCTTATCAACCTCAATAATCCAACACAACTGACGGCATTGAAAATGGTTGAGCATAGCTCCCGAAAATGGCCCGCAAAGTTTCCTTCCTCAATGGCTTCCCTACATAAAAATGTCTTTTGGCTTTCAAATTCCCCAACATTTCTCTTTTTCTGAACCTCCTTCATGCTGCTAAGAACCCCTGGTTTATATAGATTTGTATTTAACATCAAGTTCCCAACTTCCTCTCAATATCTGGCCTCAAATTGGGCTCCAGATCTCGCAATAATGCCTAAAATCTAATAAAAATCAGCTAAAATCCTTAAAAACGAATATTATAATGTTAAGCAACCCAAAAATGGGAAAATACAAGGCACAACCCCTATTTTCATGCTCTTGTTCATATGGAGAAAGTCCATGTGTCCACGGGCTAGAACTGGTGCGTTGGCCCCCCGCTCTTAGCTTCTGGTCATGTGGCTTTGGCCCATGTGGCCAAGCCCTACACTCCACGCGCTCCATCTATTGGTTAAGCCTCAGATTTTTAGTCCCTGGTCGATCGGGGCTAGCCCCTACCGACCGAGGCTTATCCAAAACAATCTTCCATGATTCCAATTCAAAACCAAATGTTGTCCCGTGTTGTAACAAGTCCCACCATATCGCAGCCCGTTAGCCCGGAAGGTTAATCTATTGCACCCACGAAGGTCGGGGGTTCGAATTCCCCGGAGGCTATAACAAATTTTTGGACTAGCCGACATTGGAAAAATCCAAGGTGCCACGTTGTGCCCTCTGATTAGACCACGTTTCACCTTGTGATTGGTCTATACCACACATTTAGCGTATAGTCAGTTGCTATGTCACTGCCATACAACCCAGTCACCTTCCCAGTCCCCTGCTTCGTCACCTGCCATGCAGCCACATGTCATGCCATGTAATCATCCGTACTACATAGTCACCCTACCACATCATCATCCATACAACCCATTTGTCATCTATACTTCCAGTTGTCATATGTACTGCCATGTCTCATCCTGCCATTAAGCCACGTCATGTACAGACTGCCACGTGTCATCTGTACAGTGCCACGTGTCAAATCCATACAGGTGCCAACTCAGCCTGAAAATACCAAATTTGAGTGACACGTGTCACCTCCTGGTGATGCCACATCAGCATGATGACATCATCATGATTTTATGTGGATGTCACATTTCGTACTGCTGACGTCAGCAATAGGGCATGTTGACTTTCACCAGTTGACTTTTTGCTTGTTTGGGAAATCGGTCAGAACACGATATATTTCTCATACGACATCCATTTGTGAAAAAAAGTTATATGGACGAAATCAACGCGACGATATGGACACAATGGTGTTGGTTTCATCTGATTCTGAGAACTTTGATTTTTAGGCCTTCCTAGATCCATTTTGGATCATGCCTCCCCACTAAGACCTTTTGGTCATCCAAAAGGGTATTAACCAATCATCAAGTGAGGAATAGGCCACCCCGCTTGTTCTTTGTATTTAAACTCTATCATGTGCACTTGTCTCATCAATATCAATTGCAAAACAACCATTGTAGCTGACAACATATTGCTATCCAGTTGTACTCTTTCACATCTTACTAAATTCACTACCATCCATGTTGAAAACATTAGCAGCGATAACATCAGAAATATGAATGCAAATGAGCTAATATGTTTGTAGTACTTTCACAACATTATCTTATCTTGAAGCAAAGTATGATTGAAATTCCATTCTACAACTATCTCATGTTCATGCTTAAGATCAATTGCTTGATTTGGCACAATTATAGGTGTGTTTCTTGCATAAGTTACCTTCCTTAATTGTTACATTGTTTGAAGAGATCGATTTGCTTTTAAGTGATGAGCATGTACAACATATTCATTTCCTTCTTTGATTAAGTGATATTGATTATGTTCCCTATAAAAGATTTCTTTGTGATCATATAAATAAGGGTTGCCTAAGACCATTCCACATTCATGGAGTGACACCACATCACACGTTACTTCATCCACAAACTTTGATGAAATTGCAAACTTTAAAGTGCTTTGCTTTGTTATGTGCAATTTATGATTGTTTCTTATCCATTTGAGTGAGTAAGGTTTATGATGCATCTTAGTGTTTAATCCCAATTTTTTAACCACTTCCTCTGAAATCAAGTTAGATTGAGATCCACTATCTATCAATGTATCGATCTTAGTATGTTTCATTATCACACTTATGTGAAACAACTTGCATCTAGAATCATATCCATCACCAATTTTACCTATCAAACCAACTTCTGTGATCTTAGTCTCATCACCTTAATCATATCCTAAGTCTATTGGTCATGTTGTTGTTGCAACTATTTTCCTCCCTTTCCTTTCTTTGAACCACTTCAGTCTCTTCTCAGGATGCAATTGTCAGCAATGGTCATCATCATGCCCTTCTTTCTTGCAATGCTTGCAAGAGAGCTTCTCTTCCCTTCTTGTCACTTAATTTTGTTTCTTTCCAATCCCCGTTCTTTTGTCCTCTTTCCTCGAAGATGATTCCCCTCATACACCAACTCTTGTTTTCCCTGCTTCAATGTATCTTGCTTGAACATAAACCTCATCAAGATTAGTAGGTCCAAACATAAATACAGTGTTACAAATATGTGCAGGTAAACCTCATAGATACTTCATAAGAGTTTCTTGGGTATGTAATGGAATATTTAACATTAATTCAATCTTACGAAATTCATCTTTGTATTCTTGCATTGTTTGTCCCTTTCTTAGTTTAAGACTTTTCCATTCAATTAAAGCCTTCTCTTTATAACCCAAAGGATAAAATTTATTTCTAATTGCAAAAACAAAATCTTTCCATGATGGAAATACATTACCCACTTGATGCATTCCATTTTGCAACTTACTCTACCACCAGATGAGTGTTGTGCATGCAATACGAAGAAATGCCAACTTGATTTGGGTTGCCTCATCCTTGATTTGTTGCACACTGCAATAGACTTCCATCTATCTGACCTAGTTATCAAGCCTTTCAGCATCGACTTCACCATCATACATGGGTAATTCAAATTTCACATCAAGCTTAAGTAAAGTCATATCATGCTTATGTTTATGGGAATGTTTTCTTGCGGTGGATTTTGAACTTTTATTTGAAGAAGAAGAAGTTGATGAAGAAGAAGGAGGTGAAGGAGGAGGTTTAGGAGGATCCTCTCCTTCTTCACTTTTGTATTTTTTAGAATATTCCCTTTGGAAAGGCCTCTTATGTTCCAAGTAATCCTCATATAAGACCTTTACCATCTCAGACATGGCGAATAAAGTTTTTTGCAACTCTATCTCGTTCTGAGACATGCCTTCTTCCGATGCCATCTCCTCACTTTCATAAGTCCTCTTTCTCTATCCAGCCTATGGATCTCCTTCTAAAATATTTCCTTCACCATGATTCATCTTTTTCCTAGCAATCATGCAAACTCAAAAACCAACTGTCAACCTCGCTCTTACACCACTTGATCCGAAATGATCTTTTAAAGACTTGGTTAAGTTTAAAGCATGAGTTCATTAACCAATTAGGAATTGATGAAATAAGAATAAACTAATTATATATTATAGCAGCCATAATAAGAAAATGTAGATCAGAATGTAAGCATAAAGAATCAGCAAACCATAACAACAAAGTTTTTAATGGAGTTCGGCAAGATTACGTACGTCTTCGGGCCTTTGTCTTAGTGGGTGAGGCTTTCTTATTTCTCTTCAATGATTCAAAACTACATCAGAAAAGTTTCAAATGGATTACAAACTGGTCTAGTTGTGTTCTTCTCAACCTCAAAAATCCAATAGAACTGACGGAACTGAAAACAGTTGATTTTAGATCTCGAAATTGGCCCGCAAATTTTCCCTCTGCAATGGCTTCCCTTCATAAAAATGGATTTTGGATTTTAAATTCCCCATAATTTATATTCTTCTGAACCTCCTTCATGATGCTAAGAACCCCTAGTTTATATATATTTGTATTTGGAATCAACCTCCCAACTTCCTCCCAATATATGGCCTCAAATCGAGCTCTGGATCTCCCAATAATGGCTAAAATCTATTAAAAATAAGCTAATATCCTTAAAAGAACACATTATAATATTAAAAAACCCAAAAATGGGAAAATATAGGGCATAGCCCCTATCTTTAGGCTCTTGTTCATATGGAGAAATTCCATGTGTCAACTCGCTAGAACTGGTGCACTGCCCCCCCGGTCTTAGCTCCTAGTCCTGTGGCTTTGGCCCATGTGGCCAAGACCTACACTCCATGTGCTCCATATGTTGGTTAAACCTCAGATTCGTAGCCCCTGGTCAATCGGGGTTATCCCCCACCAACTGATTCTTATCCCAAAAAATGTGACATGCTTCTAATTCAAAACTAAATGTTGTCCCGTGTTGTAACAAGTCCCACCATATCGTAGTTAGTTAGCCCGAAATGGTATTCCATTGTGCCCATAGAGGTCCAAGGTTCGAATTCCCCGGAGCCTATAACAAATTTTTGGACTGGCTGACATTGGAAAAATCCAGGGTGCCATGTGGTGCCCTCTTATTGGGCCACGTGTCACCCTTTGATTGATCCGTACCACACAGTCGGTGTATAGTCAACTGCCATGTCATCTCCATACAACCCATTCTCCTTCCCAGTCACTTGCCATCTCACCTGTCGTACAACCACGTGTCATGCCACATAATCATCCATATTACACAGTCACCCTACCACATTATCATCCATACAATCTAGCTTTCGTTCGTGCTTCCACATGTTAGCCTGCCATTGGGCCACGTTATGTATGGGCTGCCACATGTCATCCATACAGTGCCACGTGTCAAATCCATATAGGTGACAACTCAGCCTGAAAATTCCAAATTTGAGTCACATGTGTCACCTCCTGGTGATGCCATGTTAGCATGATGATTTCATCATGGCATTATGGTGACATAACCTATCGTACTGCTGACGTCAGCAATACGACCTGTTGACTTTAACCATTTGACATTTTGCTTGTTTGGGAAATTGATCAGAACGCGATATCTTTCGCATACATCTTCCATTTGCAAAAAACAATTGTATGGCCGTAATCATCACGACAATATGGACGCAATGCCACTGGTTTCATCCGACTCTGAAAACTTTTAATTTTTAGTCCTTCCTGGATCCATTTTGGATCAATATTGTACCAAGATACTTTTTTATTTGAATAAAGACCAGAATTATGTTCTCTATGTAACATTTTCCCTACACAATGAACTATGTTCTTTTGATGGATGTAAGATCAAAAATTTACCTATTGAAGGCCCATTGTTAGCTGGTGTAACATGCACATAACAACTAACTACAAAAATCTTTGTTCACTATCCTTTAGCAAGCATATGAGGATAATGTAGTGTGAAGTATTAGTAATTCCAAGGCATTTACCTATCAATGATGATGCAGGAAAGGCTTCAAGCATTGAGCTCTTTCATGTTACCTCATGTTTTCCATTCTCTATCACTTTGATGCCAACTAAGTGACACATGCTCCAACTTTGTATGTGCATAACTCCATCAATGATTCAATCCAGCTACTCACATCTGTACCGTCAATATATGAGCATAAAATTGCTTATTTATCTTCTAATGGCTTATGATCTATATATAATTATTCAAACTAGTGTCTAAGAGAATTATTTCCTCCTGCTTTGGTTTGAAGGCTATTTAATGAGACTATGTTGTGCTAATACATTATGGTACTATAATTCTCATAGTATTAAAGGTTCTTCTTCTTGTGAAAATTAACTTTATTGGATTTCACTTTCCTACTCTTCAAATCAACCTTCTTTCCACAAATAACAATAGGAATGTTCTCACACACTATTTTATTGTATCCAACCACATACTATAACTAATAGTAACATTTTTCTAGTCATTCCTCATAGAAGTCACCCTTGGTTCTATATATCTCCTCTTCCTAATTAGAAAAAGACTCATTGTTGGTCCAATTTCACACAACAATGGGTAGGCTTCCATGAACTACAATTGCATCTGCTTGTGTAGGAGACATTAATTGGAAACCTAACATTTGACATTTATATATTTTTTATGATGGTTATGATGAGAAGAATGGGGAAAACCCATCAAAGATTCACAAGAATAGTGTGAGATATCCTAAAATGATCACAAATTTTCATGATCCCAATGAACACATCGGCTAGGTTCATGAATGTGATCAGAGATTAGTTGAAATAGGTTATTATGGAATTAAGGAGTCCCTCAATGGGTATTTTGAAATATTTAAGTCCTACTATCATTCTCGGTGCCAAACATGAAGCTAATCGCTCTAGAATAGGGACATCTTCTAGTGGGAGAAGTGCATGCTACTTGGAGATACACTAGACCAAAATTCCATTGCCACCATGTTGTAAATTCTACCTCACTTCATGGGTTGTTATGTTTTCCCTTCTTTGGACACTATAAATTGAAGTGATTCCTAAACAAGTTTACCTAGCAATAGAATCAACCAAAGACTGTGGAAGTCAACTAAGTGAGTGATATATGCTAGGTACGGGAGGAAATTGACCAACGTAGAAGGAATTTGACCCGGGGAATGAGAAGTTAGCTCAATAAAATGTAGAATCAACTTAGGGAATGAGTAGTTGGCTCAAGAAAATGTAGATTCAAATCAGAGAGAGAGAGAGAGAGAGAGAGAGAGAGAGAGAGAGAGAGATCACATTGCTCTAAGGTAAGATAAAATCACCTAGGTAGGTTGGTCAATGGTCTGATCAAACAATTAAAAAATATGAGAATGGAAATTAGGTGAAAATTTGTAATAGGAAATTAATGACAATTGTAGATGTCACATATCAAGGTTAAATAGACAATGGGAACCTGAAAGATGTTATAATTCACCAATTGATCATGGAGAAATATTTTTTTAATAAAACTAACAAAAATACTATTGTCCATTCTTAAATTCCACCATTAACACACTCAAACATTCACATTGAAAAAAATAAGAATTCATTTCATGCATAGAATTTTAGCATAGATGGATTGCCAAATACTCAAGCACAACCATTGAGAAAATTTTCATCACACAAGACATAGTGTTTACCCTCAAAACCCAAATGGGAAAACCAACTTCGAATGCATGCTAAGTCTATTTTTACAATCTATGGTTACAATATTTCCATGGATATATATATTCCTTTTTCCTCCTTCATGGCCCCGAAAGTCCCTTAGAGAATGGTGTTGGTTGTGGAGCCTGATTATCTTCCTAATTTAGATGTTTGTTTCAGCCGTACTTGGACCCAATTCCATAATGGGGGGGTGTGGGGGGTCTTTCCCCCCCACAACTATTTCCAGGGGGGTCTAGGGGGGGCGACAATAATTTTGTACCCCTCCCCTTTGCAGGGGATTTGGGGGTAGTGCCCCAGAAGAGAAAATATGGGAAAATTTTCCTTGTAAAATATTGTAATTTCCTAGTCAATCTGGATCATTCATTATAAGGTCATAGATCTGATGGTAGAAGTTATTTTTAGAGATTTTTTCCCTAGAAGGAAACCCTCTTTTATGAGGGGATTGTATTGTGACTATGTTTTATTTGTGAATATTGTATTCCGAGAGAGGAGACTGTGAGAGAAAGAAGAGGAAGCTACAGTGGGTGAGTTGTAGGTTGTATTCCTTCATTTTTCTAGATAATAAATAGGAAGGATCTGGAAATTTTTGTGGTGGATGTAGCCCACACTGGGTGATCCACGTATATCTATGTCTCTATTGTATTTTGTATCTTCTTTGTTTTATTTCCCCATTTTTTTTCTTTTATTGCTTCGCGATCTTGTTTTTCTAACAAATGGAACTCCATGAGGAAATAGGGAGAGATGGGGTAATGGGAAGGCCAACAAGATGAAATTTCATTTCCCATTCCTTGACTTCTTCTCTCCTGTATCATTTTTTTCTTTTCATTTAAATCTCGTTTTCCTTCTTTTTCCTTATTCACTTTTTTACCTTTTCATTGATTCCCATAGTTTGTCTAACCTTGATAAATTGTCAAATTGGCTTGCAAGTACTATGTATTACAAACATAAAAAAATTTAGATCCATTTTGAATCACCTTAAGAGGCAAGGAGACCCGATCACTAGACTGATGGGTTTGTTGGCCTCTTAGGCTGGCAATTTTCCCTTTCCTAGCTCAATTTTCTTAAAAGATAATTTTTGATGTGTTTTCTTGCCCAATAAAACTAAATTTCACCCAACTAAAGAGTGAGAGGTGAATTATATCACCTAGAAGACCTATTGACCCTCATAGCTAGTGAATTTCCCTCATGTGGTAAATCACTAGATTGGGAGGCCAACAAGGATCCTAAGTGAGTGATTTGGCTCAAACTTGACAATTTTTCCTCCTTGGTTAAACCAAGCTGTGAAATTTATGTATAAACTTTGTTTTCTATTCCTTTCTACTAAAAATATCCTTACTTGCTTGAAACATCCAATATCCATGGTTGTTCATTGATTTCATAGTTCATTTATATTTTCAACAATCATCGAGAGTGATTTAGGATTCAGAGGCTACATACTTGTTGATGATCTAAGACAAGCCTTGAAACATGATTTCAAATAAATAAACATTATTACCATGATTAACCACTCCAATTAGGATAAAATCCACTTTAGAATAGCACTGACAAACATTAAAAATCAAATTAATTCGAGTGTGGGTGAAACTCCTTGGATTTTATCCTTCATATAGATCTAAGTATTTCTTCCAAACTTGGATGAATAAATCACCTTTTTGTAAGAATAGTAGGCACCAATACCTTTCCAATGCGTGGTTTGACACGTCATATTCCTCTCATTTTATTTTCTTTAACAAACTAGGAAGTAAAAACTATCTCACTTATAAGAAAAAATGTAATCAACATTTTCATAATTGTAAACCTCAAAATCAAACTCCGTCAATTTCATTTATTTTGTATGCCCCAAATATGTCCAATTATACCCTTCTAACTGTTGTAACAAATATCAAAATCGATTGTGCTGCCCAAGGTTCAAGTAAGATCAAACCAACGAAATTGGAGGCGTTTAAGGATGGCTATATGAGCGATGTCAGAGGATGAATATATATCAACCGGAGAAGTACCAGAGTCTTCTGCATTTTACCATTATGGTCTAGCCATGGAGTTTCTTGGCTGCAAAGATAATTTCTGGCAATTTATGGACTGCAGGTGGACACATCATCACAACAGTAATAGGGTCAGGGATACTGTCATTGGCCTGATGTATGGCACAACTGGGATGGATTGTTGGGATTGCATCCATGCTAATTTTCTCAGCCATAACTTATTATACTTCCTGTTTTCTAGCCGATTGCTATAGATCAAGATATCCAACCAAAGGAAAACACAATCCTTCATATATTGATGCAGTGAGAGCAAATTTGCGTAAAAGACAAATATGGTTGTGCGGGCTTGTGCAGTATACGAGTTTGTATGGCGCTGCTATTGGCTACACAATCACTGCTTCACTCAGTATGGTAGCGATTGGGCGATCGAATTGTTTCCACAAGAATGGACATGACGCCCTGTGTGACTTCTCTAATAACAATTTTACGATCCTCTTTGGATTCGTAGAAATGATTTTATCTCAAATACCAAATTGTGATCGAGCTTGGTGGCTTTCGATTGCTGTTGCTATTATGTCTTTCACATATGCAACAATAGGACTTGTTCTTGTTGTTGCACAAGTGGTTGATAATAGAGAAATCAAGGGAAGTCTTGGCGGAGTGAGCATTGGTGCAATCGGAGAAGCTGAAAAAGTTTGGGTTGTCTTCCAAGCTCTTGGTGACATTGCATTTGCCTACTCATTTTCTGTGGTTCTCATCGAGATCCAGGATACTCTGAAATCACCTCCTGCAGAGAACATAACCATGAAGAGGGCATCTCTATTTGGTGTCTTGATAACAACTGTCTTCTATATCCTATGCGCCTGCTTTGGTTATGCAGCCTTTGGTAACAATGCACCTGGAAACCTTTTAACCAACTTTGGATTCTATGAGCAGTATTGGCTAATTGACTTTGGTAACTCATGCGTTGCTTTCCAACAACTTGGTGCATTAGATATTACAGAGCTATGAGAACGATCTGCATACTTCAACAGACCAAATCCCCCCGCTCCTTCGTATACGTTGAGGATGATAACTGTGGATATAGAGAAATACATTTTGAGTTCTATGACAAACTGGAAGGACGATCAACTGATTTACATCCAAGACGAAACTAAAAATATAGCATTTCATGTGCTCTTGTAAGCACTGATGAGTCTTAGCCCGGGAAATGACATGGAATATCTAAAATAAGAATTCAGAAAAGTTCATCTCGGGTTTGGTCTCATTGCCAGTCAGTTTCCTGGAACAAGGCTCTACAACTCAGTGCAAGCAAAAGCAAGAATGGTTAAGATGGTACACAAAATCATAGAAGAGAGCAAGTTATTCCACCTGCACTTATCTAAGTCGTCCAGGGGATGTGTTAGATGTGTTACTGCCGGAAACAAATGATTTAGCAGAGAAATACTTCCCCATAGATGTCATATGTGATAACATGATAGATTTGATGATTCCCGAGGAAGATCACATACAAATGCCAATGACTCTTGCATTCAAATTTTTCGCAGACTGCCCGCTTGCACTACAACAATTACAGGAGGGAAAAAGATTGGCATTGTTGGCCGAACAGAAAGCGGGAAGACCACTCTCATTAGTGTTATTTTTCGATTGGTTGAACCGGCAGGAGGTAGAACCCTTACAATTGGTTTGGATATTAACTCTATTGGGTTTCGTAATTTGCGGGCACGCCTGGGGATTTCTCCTCAGGAGCCAACTCTTTTTCGTGGAACTGTTTGCTTCAACCAAGATCCATTATCTAAGCACTCAGATTTGATAAGTTCTGAACAAGTGTCAACTTGGAGACATTGTAAGAGGGAAGGCGGATGGCCTAGATGCACCAGTGGGGATGGCAGAGATAATTGGAGTGTTGGGCAACGATAATTATTTTGTTCGGGACGTGCGTTGCTAAAGAAAAGTCGAATCTTTGTCTGAATGAAGCAACAACATCGACAGACAATACTACAGATTCCATTCTCCAGAAAATAATTAGAAAGGAATTTGTAGATTGCACTGTAACTACTGTTGCACATAGGATACCTACTGTTATGGACAGTGAGCCCGAAGCGTGCTAGGTTTAACTCGCCGCTCCAGAAACGGACGAAGATTATGGCAGGTGGCTTCAGGAGATATTGGGAAGTTACCATTCAGGTGATGATTGGGGCGTTACCATTCACGAGGTGCTCGTCGGTGGTGGTGCAGAATGTGGAGGCACTGGCAAGCAGGTTCTGAACGAGGTGTCAAATGATTAATAACGGTTAAAGAAATGGCTACACATCCGGTGTTAGGGTTCACACGCAACATCAGATATTGTATCATTTCCAGAGTCTGAAAGTAAACCTAAGTGGGCGAAGTAGGCTTGTTTAGCAAGAAAAGATCACGGATTCATGAACAGTGGAGGATTGGGTTAACTTTTGTAATTCATTTTCGGGCACCTTTCTCGTAAATGAGTCCAAGTTGCAGGCTTTGCTTTGCAAACAAAACCCAACGTGCATTCTGTGACCCCATGCGAAATAATCTCAAGTATATGTTCTTCATGGCACTCTCCTACATTAATGCCCAAAGTCCTGCCAGAGAGTCAAAATGTTCATGCAAAGCCATTCTTCCCGAATATTGAAGAACATGAATGAGAACGCCTTGGAAATAAGGAATCTAGTGGACGTTCTTCAATACCGAGAAGCATCCATGTCTGGTCCTCGATTTCAATTGTGGTCATCGACAAGTCGGATCAACATGGGCATGCATAGGACAATATGAAAATAAGAAGTCTGCAAACTTTAGCCATCAATGCTTTAAAGATGTTTGTAGAGCACCATATAAGGATCAGTGAAGCTGATAAGGGAGCTTTAAGTCATCTCTTCTTTTGTGTTTTTGACGGGAGGGATTAATAATAACGGAGAAACGACTGAGCTAGTCAACAAGGCGAGAGAAACCCTGCATTTTTCTTTCACTCAAGAATAAAAAAAAAATTGTCAACTAATGATGAGCGTGGGAAAAGATTGTCTGAGTTCGATGACAACACTGATCTCTTTACTAGACGATCTGTTGCTGGAGGCTGTTATAACAAAAATTCTTCGTAATCTGTTTGAATACATGAAGCGGATTGCGTTGAATTGAGGGAAATCTCAGCAGTAGCGACAGTAAAGGTCGTGGTGGTTGCAAGCGAGAGGACGCTAAGAGCGTTGAGGTCTGGATATTACTCTGTACAAATATGGAAGTTCTAAATATATCCTCGAAACGTTTGAGCGTTGTAATGATCAAGCCACAAGGGTTTAAATATAAGAGTGGGTAGTATATATTCATGAAATGTCCTGCAGCTTCACCTTTCTAGTGGCATCCATTTTCCATTACTTCAGCTCCCGGGGATGATTACATTATTATTCATATTAGGACGTTGGGAGATCGGACAGAAGAATTAAAAAGAGTTTTGCTGCAGCGGGTGCAAGTGAGCCTCCTGCAAATTTGCCAAGACAGCCGAAGATGAGTCTGCAAGTCTGGCAACTTAAATTATAGAATAACACCCGGCATTAGAACCTGTTCGTTTGTTAAAACAATTAGAAACGGTTTAAGAGCTGGCAGATGCACCTAATAGTCACAGAATTCCATTAAGACGAACCGTTTCATATTTCCAGAACACAAAGAGTTTTATCTTTCTTTTTAAAAGACTGGTGTATGTAACGAAAAGGGGAGACAGCCCGGGAGCCTTGAGGAGGCTGGGTTTGTAATGCATTTTTATCAAATATAGTACAGAGTGCCAAGATATTCTATACTTTGTCACTGTCTAATTCTGTTTTCTTCCTGTATTATTGTTTATGAAATTTTCATCATTGCTCTTTCTTCCTTACATTCATTTTTTCAGCTTGTAATGGTTACAATTCAGTACTACCTCTGTTGTAGCTATTTTAAAGCATTCCTTAAGGTGCAGTTTTTCCTCTGTTTTGCTGTGAGTAGAACAAGACCTGCATCCTAATTGTTTTGCCTTATTTACAAGTTTTATTTGTTCAMAGCCTTTTCTCTGTCTTTCTATGAGTGAGACAAGACCTGTGTTCAGATATTTGAAGTTTTGTGTTACTTCTTCTATTGAGAGGAAGACCAGATACCTGGCTTTTTTCTTTCATTTTTGTTCATCCCCTATMTTCTATCCATCCTCATGATTTTAAAATGAATTAGACAAACGAGGTCATGCCTTTTCATTTCTTATCTATAAATGAGCAGAATGACTATTTTCAACCTAGTTCTAGAARCTTCCTATGACTGATCAATCAACAAGATTTATTTCTTTTAAAAATGTGCTAAGGCTTGGCTCTTTTACAGCCTAGAGTCAACTCTTGTGACAACACTAACATTCAAACCTCAACTTGTTAGACCACAAAAAATATGTGCAAAGTAGGAGGCCAAAGTATTGATTTCGTGACAATAGCCATTTCACCTTAATCGAAGTTTCGTTGCTCATATTTTATCCATATCATATGGAATTTGATTCTAATTCTTATCAATTTATATGTTTCCACATTAAATAGATTTTAACCTCTATGAATGAGGAATTTTGGAACCTTATACACCTATAGGGAAACACATGGTAAAACCATTCATTTGTTCTCAAACTCATTCTAAAAATTTCTCATGATTGAAAATGCATATGACATGCTTGCTTATATGAAGTTAGTCATAAAAATCAGGTGCATGGATTTGGGCATCTCTATTTTTTCACTTAATGCACACATCCTTCCATGCTTGATGTTACATTTTCAATGTTGATACTAGAAATCACGTGATGCAACTAATGAAGACTGCATGATTATTATATTTCATATTAGACATATCCCAACATCACTATCATATGCTTTAACTCCATGTTTATCATGGTTTCCATTCCCATGTGTAAATGTCATTATGCCCTTTCCCACTTGTGAAATCGCTGCCTAGTTTTTTGAAAAAATTCTTTTCACTTGATAAGAGGTTATATTCTTGGTTCATCTTTCATCGTCACTTATGAAAATTAGAATGAACACTTACACACAAACCATTAAATCACATTTCACTTGATCAGAGGTTATATTCTTGGTTCATCTTTCATCATCACTTATGAAAATTAGAATGAACACTTACACACAAGCCATTAAATCACATTAAACCTTATAGTCATGTAAGAGACCAAGTAGTCACATGCATTATTAAAACATGATAATTTCATGTAGAGGTGATGTCATGCAAACAACCATGCATAAAACAATAAAATGAAATCATTGTCAATACATAGGTAAGATTCCATCAATCATAACCAAGAAATACCAACTCGTGATGAGGCACATATCTATGCATTCAATCACAAGGTAATCCACTTAGGTCAATATGTTCCATCATCGTATGCAACTTGAAGACATAATCAAGGAAAGATAAACTGAAAAGCACTTTTGAAGATGAAGTTTAACACAAAAATTAAAATAAAGGGGTCCCCAAGTGTTATACTATATTTGGTCATCTTTGACCACTAGATTGAACTAGGCCACTTGCATGCCTTTATCCCCAAAATTGGAAATCATTTCAATGACATATTTTTCAACCCATTTACCTTGTAGTCATGACTTATAGAAGTGAAACTTGTGAGAACTTGCAAGTTGCTAACTAAGAACATGTGAACATCTTCAAAATGGTCTTTAAAAAAAAAAAATTAAGAACATGTGAGCATCTTCAAAATGGCCCAAAAAAATAAAATAAATGCAAAATGCATGGGTTTCAATCATAAATTATGAAGCGTGTACATCATTACACTCTAGAGTTTGCTCTCAATTTCTAGAACTACCTTCCAATCACATAAATGTATGGTCCATGGTTGGGAGAGGAGGCATAACACCTTTATGATGGATAAATAATTTATAATATGCTATCATTTGGCCATAGTATTTTTGTCTTGAATAGAATCTTCCAAGTTCTACAACCACATATTACCCCCTTATTTAAATAACAAGAACCACATAGGTGGTTCCATTAAATGTAATGAATCCCTATTATATGTATATAAATTTTGCACCAACGTTGATCTTTAATAATTCAAATGTCGTCATAATGACACCAAATACATCAAAAAAATGTTTGCACTAGAATTACAACATATTTTAACACTCCCCCTTAATGTTGATTAGAGGAATGAATACACATACATAAGAAGGTGTCATTGCATTAACATCCCTCTAAGTGACAACATATTCATCCCCAATAAATTTCAAAGATGGAAAAACTTTTTTCAAAGAATTAATAGAAATATGACCAATATTAACAATATCAACTTAACCATGTTGAAGTGAAAACAAGATCTAAATGAAAAGTAAATATGTAAAATTGTTTGTCTCCACATCCTTTAGATGAAACTCTTCAAAATTGATGAAATAAAAATACTGTCAAAAATCAACTATAGTCTCCCAAAAACACCTTCACATGAACCTTTTTAAGAACTAGTGAAGTAAGAAAAAAGAAACTCAAATCCAATAGTAAAACAAAATACACATGGGTGGTCAAATACTGAACATTAATATCACAATGTTGTTAAACAAAAATCTCCCAAAAAAAAAACACAAAATATGAATAAGACCTTCTTGAAAATGAAAGGGTTGATGCACAATCATGACTACCTTACAAGAGATGTTAGTTGCCACATAAAACTAAAATAACAAGAAACTTCTTACTTTGAGAAATAATTAAAAGTACCTCCACAAAGAAATTTAAGATAATGTAAAAATTTTAAATGTATCAAAATAAAGTAACATTCATAATATATAAATTTTATTTATGTAAAACTTGTGTAACTGTGTAAAAACATAGTTTTTTTTTTTAATGGAATTTTCAAATTTCAGTAAAATATACATAGAACACTATAGGAACTTGATGATAATATTTATTTGTAAAATTTTATAGAGCTATAAATAAAAATGGGTGGCACTAGTGCAACACTATCATTCAATCATTTTTCAAATTGTGGCACTAGTGCAACACTATCATTCAATCATTTTTCAAATTGTTTTTATATTTTAGTAAAATATTAAAGTTAGGAAGCCAAGAAACAATGGCATTGTGTCCACATGAAAATTTTAAGGGAATAAATAATGGAATTGTTAAGATTTTTTTTTTTGACCTCTCTCTCTTTACTAGTGTAACATATATTATCAAAAGTTTTATAAAAAATAATAGAACATTATATTATGAAATAATGATGTGTTTATAGGAAATATTAAAGAGAGAATTAATATATACATATATATTAATACACACAAATCTATTGTTTCATAAAAAATGTTGTGTTATGCATTACTAAACATAATATCAAATCAAACACCTTTATAGAGTTCGTGAGGAAAACTAGTAGCCCTATGTTTCTTATTCGGAGACATTAGGTGTGTTATGTTGAACCTAATTGGAAATAGTCACATTAAAGTAATAGGATTTTCCTATTCACATCCAACACTTATCCGGTCTAAAATTTGAAATTAAAATGATGCATATCCATTACTAATTCATATGTGTTATTACTAGGTGAGTTTGATCACTCTTGCTCCTTATATAAACTACAACCCCATTAATTAGTATTCACTTTGAATCCTTTTCCCACTAATCAATATTCAATTTGAATCCTTCTTTGGCCTACAATACCCCTCCTTCATGATTTATACTTAATCCTCCTTGGTGTTAAAGTCTTAAGTCACGTGTTTTCATCCCCTAACCATTTTTAAGTCCTTGAGAGCCATTTATGACATGAAAAACCATTTAATGGAACTCGTATTTTAGGTGGGAGACCAATTGTTCCATAATGAGATTATGTGTGGTGGTTGTAGGTCTTGTTCATGGTCGTAGATCTCAAGAAGCCTAATTTAGGGCTTAAGGTCCTTTATTTCATCCCAAAAACATTGTCAAATCCTCAAGACCATTTTGTGAACATCCAATACCTCCTAACAATGCTCATATTTATCACCAAATTCCAAAGGTCTTGTTGGCGTTATGCTTATACTGAGAGGGGAGGATGAATCAATATGAGATACTTTTTACTTTATTTAACCATTCATCAATCATTCATTAGCTGAGAAACAATAATCACGTATGAACTCAAACCATTATGCATAGAATTTAACATGGAAACCCAATCAGGAGAAAACCATAAAATCTATTTGTATAAATGTTTGTAGGCACCAACCTACTGTTAGAATTATTGTAGACACCAAACTCCTTAACTGAGCACCAAATCAACAATATGTAGGCACCAACTTACTGTTACAATATTTGTGAGCACCAACCTGCTAGACACACCAATCCGCTCACCTAAGCACCGAATTAACAAGATATGTATAGAAATCAATACAATATCTACATACACAGAGTAATTTTGACTTCACTTGCATGCTTCATTGCATAGACAATCCTTCAAACCTTAGTCACATGTGGCATTCATGCCCTAATGAGATTCATAACATCATTCCTAGAATATGATCACAGACTGCAACATCAAAACCTCAAAATAGTGCAAACTGCAACATCACAAACTCAAAACAATGAACATTGTAGCATAACATACCTTTAGTCATTGATAGCTCACCTTAAGAAAAGGAAACTCCTAAGAAGACTCAAACTTCTCTTGCACGCCTTTAGATTCCAAAAATACACTCCAACTCCTTTAACGCACCTAAAATCAGTTCTACATATGTCAGACTTGATCTTTTTCTTGGTTGCAGTAAAAATATGCACATCTATCCTATAGTTTTAGTATTTTTATTCTCACTCGCAGGGTTGACCTGTAAAGACTAGTTGAGTTGACCTAAATTTTTTGGCTAGGTTGTTGGACAAAATAATTCATATCTCCTCCTTCTTAGGGAGTTAGAAGGAATTCCATATACTGTTGGAAAGATATTTGAAAAATATTTCCAACCATATAACCTATTATCCCATTTGATTTAGGTATCTAGGGTAAAAATTCATTCAAAGATAGGGTATCCAAACTGAGCATCAAAAATCCAAAAACAATGTTTCCAACAATCACCATCTTGTAATTTTTATCTTGGACATATGTAGTATCCACTTGCCTTTGAAATCAATGACAACAATATTTCCAACATTCTCCCCTTTTGTCATTGATGGAAACCCTTAGTCAATTCTGATACTCCCCTTGTCTGCAACTTCTCTTGTGTCTTCAACTCTTCCTCTGTCTACAACTTCTCCCCCTTTGAAATCAATGGAAAAGGGGTGCTCCCCCTGAGCTTGTGCTCCCATTTAATGACAATATAAGAGGGATATCAATCCAATGTGCAATTTAAAGGTATGTTTTCAATGGATAATTATCCAGACTATCTTTGTTGTAAGTATCCAACATTGATCCTTATATTTGATTGTTTTTATTGATAAAACCTTCCACTCAAAAGTCATGACATTGATATTTTGAATAGGGTGAAGATTTAGTATTGAATTTATTTTAATTTGTTTCTGCCTCCAGAGTCCTTTCTAACAAGTACCAATCATATGACTTCTCTTGTCCAAAAGAGTACTGTAAACTTGAATTTCCATTTTCACAAGGAAATGTCCTAGCCTTACCTTTTATATAAATGGGGTGTACATGGTGTTAGTACCATATTTTTTTTTGACCTAGTATGATAGCTTATCGAGGTTATAAGGTTGGGATATAGCAAGTTGAAGGAAGAAATTATCGTTTTAGGAGCTTCTGCACAACTCAAAGTCAAATTTCCCTAAGGCGGGTTTAAGAAACAACAAGAAAATCCACACCCTTGTGTGCATAAGGAAACAATTAATCTATCAAGTCTTGGAACAGTAAAAAGGGGCATATCCCAGTCGAAAAGGGGTTCTTCATAGTCTAGAAGGGGATTTTCATAGTCCAAAATAGCTTAAACGCTAATATCCCATGAGCTTATGATGAGACTACAGCTCAGGAACCAAGCGCTAGAAAACTTGCAAGCCCCCACTGATCAATGGGTTCTCAAAGAGATATTATCAACGATCCATATATGATTCAGGGTTGAGATTAATGGCTCCGATTAAGCTTTGAAGGGCCCCACAACATCATATTTGGGGAAATATATTTTCACCCCAGCAAGAATAATCTCATATCGTCGATGATGACATCATCATTGGTGAAATGAAGTTCACATTATCATGCAATTATAACTTATCACCGATGATGATATCATTTCCATGTCAAACTTACATGAAAGACCAATCAACAACTTCCACATGGATAGGGGAAACCACTAGAAATACAGGTCAACATCCCTAAACTGGGTGACACATGTCTTACCTGTCTGCCACATCAATGTTAGTGTTGACCAATGAAAATGCACCACGGTTCAAGGGTGACATCATCATAATGTTTTTCATGCCTTAGTTGTTTCTAGATTTTGGTCGAAGCATAGATCAACGAATCTCCTGGTTTCAGTGAAACATCACCGACCCTCCCAGTTTCAATGACAGATCAATGATAGAGATCCAGTTGGGGGTTTGTCATCAAAAAAATCCATTGGGAGATTTCCCCCTTTTCTCAAATTACAAATTGTTGATGAATACATTGTTGTCTACAACCAAAGATAAGTTGAGGAAGAGTTGAAAACTCACCATGCCAACAAATCATTGTCAAATCCAACCAGGAGGTGACATGTGGACATGTGGAACCTGTTATCACTCCAAGAGTCACCCCAGACTGCAAATGGAAGTAAGTTTGGTAGCATACAAATTCATTTAATATTAGGTTTAAAATCAAGGATCAACAAGACATGAAAGGAAGGAAAAGACAACAGATATCACTACAGATCAGTGATAGACCATTGGGAAATGGAGTCATAAACAGTCTGCTCATTGAAGGCATTTAAGCTACCTATCAAACAAAATATTTGTGTAATGATGAATAGAAGAATAAGAGAATTAACATAAAGACAAATATTTGCTAAGAAAAGATCCTCGCTACAAAGACAATTTAGATGTGTATGAATAGTAAACAATGATAGATAGGCAATTTACAACAGATCTTCTACTGCATCAAGAATCTATCAATCAAAGGCAATTTTTAATCCTTAAAATCAGCAATACATTCAAACAAGATGAATAATAGAACGAAGAACATGGAAGACAAATCTGATGAAACAACTCATATGAATCTTCAATAACATACAATTTACAGCCACATTCCCCTCTGGCTCACAAATTGAAATATATAGTCATTCCATTTCTCAAACTCCCTCGTGTCTTAGGCCGAACCCTTTTTACATGAAAAACATTAGAATATATAGTTTACAGGAGGTCCTACTCTAAACAACTTTTGTTACAAAAATTAATTTTTTTCCCAAAATAGAAACAACTGCCCAATGACTCGTACCCTAAAATTTGGGAAGTTACAACAAAAACCCCCAAAAATAGGACATACTTGAGTTATCTTAATAACCTTATCTGATCCGATATGAAATTTATTCCAGCAGCTTGATAATGTGTCACAACTGAAAGGTCATTCTAGGAGTCTTCTACATTCCTATCTTCTTTGAGAGGGACTGGTCGCAGTTTGCTAGCATTTTGCTTCTCCTCGTGAATTTCCTTTGATGATTTGGCTTAACGCCTAGTTTTCGTTGCCACGTGCTACTCTTAGATTGGACCCTAGACATGATATAAGCATGTGATTGTGGAAGTTGGCAAGGGAGGTTTGGATCCACACCACTTTGACTTTCGCAATTCACCACCAAATGCCACGTACCTCTCTAGTTATACCATCGTTTCGATTGTGAGACCACTCTACGATGTTAACCTTCGAGCATTTTTCGTCTCCGCAATGAACTGTGGCCGCCAATCTTGTTGCAATCTGCGATCTGGGTAACCCTGTTATTTTAGCGCCCCTGCTAAAGTTTATCCATTTGCCAACTCCATAATCCTTTTAACCATGTTTAGAGATGGTGCCAATTTTGATGTTCGGGAGCTTTGGATTCTGAACAGGAATACCTCCTGGAGGATGATCTCCTAAATCTGACATAGTGGCCTGACATCACTATGCTGACATGTCATGGAAAGAAGGGTGACACATGTCATGTGGAAATGGGAGAATGACGCAACCGAATGGCCTGGATTGAGTGCCACGTGTCATGACTGATGAGTGTGCCATGTGTCTCAACTGATGGTTTCCACGTGCTTCGGCACTTCGGGCTTCGAGAGTTTTGGATCGTGAAGCATGAAGTTCTCCCATATTAGTACGGGCCCATAGTGACGTGGTGGCCTGAAATGAATGCCATGTGTCCTCGATGGATAAGTTCCAAATTCCTCTGGCACTTCGGTGATTTGGAACTTCAGGGATTTTTTCTGGTCATTAAGCCTTGTGAGACTTTGAAACTCCTAATGCACAAGAGTCATTAATCAAAACTGTACATGGGATCTTTGGGATCTGAGGAATATGAAAAATAAGACATTTTAATAATAGATTTGTCACTTTGAATGAAGATCATATGCCATAGATTACTGGATTTTTGGGCAGAAGCGATGAATGGAAACTCGTCAAGACTCATTGGGGACTTTGGAGACTAAGATAGCAGGAAAAAGACCATGGAATTTTGGTGAATCTAGCACAAATTTGATGAAGGAACTAAAAGTTTAGTGGTACATTTTGAGCGCTAACATATGGCTCCTACTGGGATGGAGAGCTCCCTGTGAGGCTCCAAGAACCTAGAAGTTCCAGTGGCCTTTACCCTTGGGCTATTTCCACAAAATCTGTATGCCTGAAAGCATCTTCGCTTCTTATTGAAAAACTGAGAATATTCACAAATTGAGAACCAAATCACTGCAAACCAAAATGCTCGAAAACTGAGCTTTATTCACCCTACTCCTATTCTAATAATGTATGTCACTTCTTTATCAAGTAATATCATGCTTCCAATGAAGCCATGCAAGTATCTGACTAAAAACTTGAAATTTCCTTCCAAATTTGGGAAAATTCATAAACACACAGACTGCAGCATGTAAATCATAAACTTGGAAATCATACTTACAATCCAAAAATATGGCCTTAAAGATGGCAACAAATGAAACTTCATCACTGCAAAACATCAACATATAAGTGGCAACTAGATCTTGAAATTTGTAAAAAACTTGTTGTTGCTCAGCAACTGACAGAGAAACATGCATCATCAATTTCTCATATAATCCTTTATGTTCTCCTTTACCATATGCATGTAACTCAGATCCATAACTTTCTTTTGATGATGTATACACTTTCTCTTTGACATCAGAATATTCAAAAGAGACATGTTGATCTTCATAAACATTTAAAACAACATATACATATGATATTATGCCAGTTGTTTCTATGTTATTGCTATCATAATGAATATCATTCAACACCTCTTGATTTTCATGGTAAATTCTTTCTTCTACAATAAATGCTTCATCACAAATCTAGTTTTCATGACTAGCAGAATATTTATGAAGCAAAGAAAACTCATCACAACATTCTTCAAGAAGATGTTCAGCTGAAAAATACTCTTTACAAAATGAATTGAAAGTTGCATGGAAACCTGTCAAAGAGATGATACTTGCAATTGGAAGAGATTGACACCAATCATGAGCAATCCCCTCTAATGAATACCTGGAAAGCTTAATCTTAACATCTTCATGCACGATATGAATTTGATGAATAAAATCATGAAAATCCAGCAAATGTTCAGTTGGTACCTCCCACTCTTCTCCTCAAAATTTAGGAAGGCTACTTTCCCATTCATCTCTACTAGGCACTGGATTAGGGGAACCAACTATCTTTGAAAAATCATATAAAGCATACCTCTGAGCTAAAATCTTGTCCATTTCAAACTAGTGGATTCGTTAATAGATTTCCGAACAATGGAGTTGCCATGGTGAAAGATGAGAAGTCAAAACAATGTGTCCAGCTTCAGTTCACCATCTAAAACTGGATCCCTTCGTTTTCATTCTCCCATGGAAGATATCTTCACTTTTGTCCTTGACAATGGTGCCATTAATGTTATCACTCCAAGAGTCACCCCAGAATACAAATGGGAGTAAGATTGGTAACATACAAATCGATTTAATTCTAGGTTTAAAATCAAGGATCCAAAAGACATGAAAGGAAGGAAAAGACAATAGATATCACTACAGATCAATGATACACCATTGGGCAATGGATTCATAAACATTCTTCTCATTGAAGGCATTTAGGCTACCTATCAGACAAAATATTTGTGTAATGATGAAGAGAAGAATAAGAGAATTAACATATAGATGAATATTCTCTAAGACAATATCCTCTCTACAAATAGAATTTAGATGTGTCTGAACAGTAAACAATGATAGATAGGCAAATTTACAACAGATCTTTTACTGCATCAAGAATCTATCAATCAAAGGAAAATTTTAATCCTTAAAATAAAAAATGCATTCAAACAAGATGTAGAATAGAATAGAGAACATAGAAGAAAAATTTGATGAAATGGCTCATATGAATCTTCAATAACATACAATTTACAACCACATGCCCCTCTGACTCACAAACTGAAATATAAATTCATTCCATTTCTCAAACCCCCTAGGGTCTTGGGCCGAACCCTTTTTACATGAAAAACATTAGAATATATAGTTTCCAGGAGGTCCTACTCCTTTAGATAGCTTATGTTACAAAAATTATTTTTTTTCCCAAAATAGAAACAATTGCCTAATGACTCATACACTAAAATTTGGGAAGTTAAAACAAAAACCCCAAAAAATAGGACGTACTTGAGTTATCTTAATAACCTTATCGAATCTGATATGAAAGTGATTCCAACAGCTTGATAACGTGTCACAACTAAAAGGTTGTTTTGGGAGTCTTCTAATTCTTGTTTTCTCTGTGAGGGATTGGTCGTGGTCTGCTAGCGTTCTGCTTCTTCGTGAATTTCCTTTGATGATTTGGCTTAATGCCCAGTTTTCGTTGCCATGCACTGCTCTCGGATTGGACCTTAGACATGATATAAGAACTTTATTCCAAAAGTTGTCAAGGGAGGTTTGGATCCACACCACTCTGACTTCCACAATTCACCATCAACTGCCACGTACCTCTCTAGCTATACCATGGTTTTGATTGCGGTACCGCTCTAGGATGTTAACATTTGAGCATTTTCCGTCTCTGCAATGAAGTGTGGTCATCGAACTTGTTGCAATCTTCGATTTGGGTAACCTTTCTATTTTAGCACCCCTGCTAAATTTAATCCATCCTCCAACTCCAGAATCCTTTTAACCATGTTTAGAGATGGCGCGAATTTTGGCGTTCGGGAGATTTGGATGCTAAACAAGAATACCTCTCGGAGGACGATCTCCCGAATTTGATGTGGTGGTCTGACATCATTGTGTTGACGTGTCATGGAAAGAAGGGTGACACGTGTCACATGGAAATGGGAAAATAACACAACCAAATGACCTGGAGTGAGTGCCAAGTCTTATGACTGATGAGTGTGCCACGTGTCTCAACTGATGGTTTTCACGTGCTTCGACACTTCAGGCTTCGGGAGTTTTGGATCATGAAGCATGAATTTATCTCGTAGTAGTACGGGCCCGAAGTGACGAGGCGGCCTAAAACGAATGACATGTGTCCTCGGCGGATAAGTACCAAATGCCTCTAGCACTTTGGTGCTTCGGCACTTCGGGGATTTTGTCTAGTCATTAAGCCTTGCGCAACTTTGAAACTATGAATGCACAAGAGTTGTTCATCTGAACTGTACGTGGGATATCTGGGATCTGAGGAATATGAAAAATAAGAAATTTTAATAATAGCTTTGTCACTTTGAATAAATATCATAGGCTAGGGATTATTGGATTTTTGGGCAGAAGTGATGAATGGAAACTCGTCAAGAATCAATGGGGACTTTGGAGACTAAGACAACAAGAAAAAGACCATGGAATTTTGGCGAATCTAGCACAAATTTGATGAAGGCATGGAGGGTTTGGCCAAGGAGACAGAAAAATGTCAGCTTGAAGTACCACAAAGGGATTTTTTTCCTGCAAGCCCATATTGACCTGAGTTTCTTTCTGACAGAAGGAACAAGACAGGTGGAGAACCTTCCAAAAGAGGAGAAAAGGCATGCAAAAAGAATACACATGAGGATAGACAAGAGAAGATGTGCCCAAGCAGGAAGACATGGCATTCATGTTTTTTAGAGTGGTTGCCAACATGCTCCTTGTTTTTAGTAGTTTGTTAGATGTGTTGGTACAAATCTTAGACTTGTAGCTTTTTGTGGAGAATCCTAGGATAGGAAGGCAAACCAACACTCCTAGTTGTTGTCTACTATTTTGATTATAAATACATCAGATGAATGATATGAGAGGGGGAATGGTTGAGTGGAGCTCCCTTTTTGTAATATTTTGACAAAACAGAGTTGTTCTCTAGTTATGTGTGAGACTTGAGACATTTTCATTAATAGAAGTCAGTTTCCTTTCATCATCTTGTTTCCACTTATTCTAAAATGCTCATGATTAGATGATCCATATGAGATGTTGTGGTTATGTTATAATGGAGGTTTGATTATAATGTTGCTATGAATGTTTTTCAGTGTTTTAAACTTTAATTTCAACAAGTTCTTGTGACTGAGTTTTTATTCTCCTAGTTGCTTAAAGGCTTGATGCTTATAACAGACCTATCCACCTTCCTCACTAATTCTTCCTTCTATTCACCTTTCTACTTAAACCACTGACTGAAGTTAATCAAAAACTCTTTTTCTTATGCATGCTAGCATAGATTTCTGTGTTAAAACATTTTTATGTTGAGCTTTGTCCATTTGACCTTTAATCATTAATTTATACTTACAAACCTTTTGATGGGTATTGGGATTATCCTCTTGTAGTATGACGGTGATTCTCAGTGATAATAGAACCCGTTGCATGCAAATGTCAATATTTCAAATATAGGTGACACCTTTCCTACCTGACTTCCACATCTACAGCTCAGCCAGACCAATGAGAAGGTTCCATGTGTCCAGGGTGGTGTCAGCTTAAAAATGTTCATTCCTTGTCTGATTCTTTATTTCAAACATGTCTATATCAATGACCCTCATTTGATCACCTATTCCTTTGATCAAAGGTCCATATTTAATTCATATTTATCCTTCAGAATGAAATTTAGATGTAAGCCTCAAACACTCTCAAAAGGCTCCTTCAATCACTGGTCCAGATCCGATCTATGAGATGAAGATTATCCCAGCCAGGTGTTCTTTCATCTCGGCAATAACATATTATCATATCCAATCAGTGGCTTCCACGTGGACCCGAAGAATCCACTGAATGCATAGGTAAAAGTATCAAATCTGGGTAACACAGGTCCTACCTCCTTTCCACATTAACATCACCGAGGGACAATAAAAAATTGCCTCATGTCCAGGGTAACGTTAGCGTGAAAATGTCCATGCCTTGGTCAATTTTCTCTCTTGGTCAAGCTAAATCGATGGCCCTCATGCATTGTCAGGATTCCCCTCGCAACTCCAGATAAATGGTCAAGATTCAGTCTTGGATTCCCCTCATCGGAGTCATTGTTTTTTACCCAGACCCCAAAGGATCTGAAGGAGACCCCCGACGGATGGTCCAAATCCTGCCAATGAAGAACCATTGGGGCCAACCAGATGATACCACATGGGCATGTGCAACCCACTAAATTGATAGTTCATTACATAAAAAATGGGTGACACGTGTTCCCTCATTGCCACGCCAGTGCCATCGTGAGCCAATGAAAAATTTCCATGTTTTCAAACTTGCATCGTCGTCATAAATTTTTCTTATCCAAATATTCGCTTGTGACCAGGCTAGATCAACGACTCATTTTCAATTTTGATCACAGATCGATGGTTTTGATTCAATCTGATGAAGTCCTCAGATCCCTTATCGTCGGACTTCCTGTTGAAGCCTCAACTTTGTGCCTCCGATACACCTGACTTTGACAACAGCCCATACCTCATCCTATCTCAGATCGATGGTCAGGATATAATCATGGAGCTCCCTCGTTGGAGTATTTTTTGAATCCCAGACCCCGATCACTCTGATGGGTGTGACTTCGATCGATGGTCCATGCTCGATCAAGTGGATCCGATGGATACTAATTTTTACATCCTTTTGCGTGTTTAAAGGATCAACAGTCGATATCGATTGTTGAGATCGATCAGATGGCTATTGAGTCTCACCCTAGTGAAAATTTGATTTCGACTGCCTAACTGTATATGAAATTATTGTAGAGTCTTTTTAGGGATAGAGCTGCAGTCGATATGTTAGCCTTTGAATCTCTAGCTACCCCACGATCTCATCGTAATCGATTTGAGAAAGTAAAAGTAATTTATGTAGTTTTACCAAAGGGAAAACCATTAAAGAATCAAGAAGCAGGAAACATTATCAAGAATTTGGAAGTGGTTTCAATAAGTAGTTTAGGGCATGAGTGAGAGGAATAAAAGAGAACACGAGAACCCATTTTCAAGGTCGACACTTTGTCGAATTTAATATTTTCTTATAACCAGAGATGTTTGACCATAAACCTTGAGCACAATGCGTTGATAAATGTAGCAGGCAACCAAATATTCATCCCCTGTGTTTAAGTTTTAGTTTGGGATTCCTCCATCTATTGTATTTGTGTTCCTATAAATCATCTCCTACCATTCTCGTTTTCTTGTATCATATATGATTTATAAAGCTCAAGAAATAGATTATACCTTATGTTCAGTGTTACTACATGATGTTTAATCCTAATATAGAAACAATTTCCTCTGAATGAAATACCATTTATTATCATTTTCTTTGTGCATTTAAATGATATGTAGAGGGTACCTCCTTGAATTTGAATCTATGAAGAGGTTATATGTTTTATCCATGTGTTTTTTGATATATTTACACCGGTTAGAGATGTTGACCTATTAATTGCTCAACACATTATTCTTTTCCATAGGCCACAAGATTCATTTTTAACAGTTCCCTGTATGTTTATTTTATTTTTCCTCTAATCCACCATTTCATCCTCCTTTCAAGCTTGATTGTTTGAGACATTTGTCGAAAAATTCGTTTGATAGTTGAGAGCATTTTTCAGTTGAACTGAGACTGTTTGAGGTGCTTTAATTTTAAGAAAAAGAGAGGGAAAAACTTCAGAAGATATTGCAAAATTATTTCACTACAAATATGGTCATACTATTCATCTTGATTCTTGGCCCCTAGGGTGCCTCAACATTGTTAAAATAACATCTTGGAACATATCGTGGGATAACATCTGAAATGTCATCATTTCTAGGGATGCAAGTTGAAGAAATATTCACTGGGATATGACATTGTAAGCTTTGAGACTTGATGGTGAACACTCCTCAAGAAATTAGTTGTTAATATTTCACCTGAAGAATCCTGATTAGGTTCCAATATATAAAGATCCAGAAAATATGGTGACCTGGAGGAACATCATAGAGCATCAGGCCTCCTTTTTCTCAAGTAACCCTTATCTAGAAATCTATCCTTAAGTTGTTCATCAAAATGATGAATATGTAGATTTGATGGATATATACGAAGATTTGATTTCTTATACAAAGTTTCCTTTAGAACCATTTATATATCTCCAAAATTGTCCTCTAGAATTTAATAAATAAGTCAGCTCTTCCTACAATCTTTCTTGAAAATCCTTGTTCCTTCTTTGTCTTTTGAATCCCATAACATCATTCTGAAAAATAATATGTTTGGATTCGATGGAGAAAGACATGGGGGAAATCAACCTCCCCCATCCCCTATAAATCCTTGGGTCACTTCCATATTTCCCCCATTAAATATTCCCCAAATCACCCATGACCGCCCTAAGAATTACATGAAATATCTGCCAAAATATGTTGGGGATAAAACCCATTCAGTTGGAGAGAATATGATTGTTTTTTGAGACTTTACAAATGACCAGTTTGTATATCATGAAGATGTCTTCATGAGATTATTTTTCCAAACTCTGGGGGAGATGTTATAAAATGGTTCATACAATTACCTGTTGCTTCAATTGATATATGGGCAGCTCTAGAAGTTTCCTTTATGAGGCAACGGGGTGAGAAAAGGGATAGCCTATACTACTTGAATGAATTTGGTTCACTCAAGATAAGATCAAATGAAAAGGTTTAATAATCTCTATAACAATATCTCTGTAGATATAAATCCATCACAACCAATAGCCAAAGTGACATACGTTGCGGCGTTTGATGCTGATTTTTCCATGACCTTCAGAGTAACAAGATCCCTAACCCTTCTAGTAATGCAAGAGGATGAAATGGAAATAGAAGGGAATATGACTACATTAGTAAATATGAAGAAAAAACAAGATCAGGAAGAAAATACAAAGGTAAGGGAATATTTTGGTACTTTTGATCCTAATAGAGAACCCTAAGAAGAAAATATGGATGATGTCTAGACTGATCATGAATCTTAGAAACAAAATGTCCAGATTTGGGATAGAGCATAGTAATATAAAGAGAGAACCTCAAGAGGGAGGCATGAGGAATCCTAACTCTAATTAGTTCAGAATACCTCCTAATCCACAACTCATGAGAAGGGAGAGAAGGAATGAAGAACAACCCATTTATCCCCCTATGAAAAACATACATGATAACAACATTATTGGAGGAGTAGTGGATGAGGGCTATGATGAATAAACAGAAGAAATACACTTATTTCAAGATGATAATGATTTCATACATCTAACTCAATATGACTATGAATGGTCACTAATCCCTATGAAATCGATTCCTAACAGTCAACCCAACAAAGGAGCTTCATCCTGAACTTAGTGCAAAATTTGTGTTGATGCACTATAGACTGGGATGCATAAGAAGTATGATATCAAGCCTATGTTGAAAATATATGTTGCATACAGTTATCCCCAAGCTAATAAAGTCGGTCCAAATTTGTCCAAAGGTAAAGATAAAGAGATTATGGATATCCCTAAGGTAGATGAAGTTTTGGAGCCTGTAAAAAAGGAAAAAGAAACTAAAGAATTTGAGGAATTAGCTTCACCTTTCAATATTGAACGTGAGATTTACAATATCAAGATTCATGTGCCTTTGATGGAGATAGCTAAAAATCCCTCATACCATAAACAAATTGAGAAAAATATGTAAGGGAATGTTGACCCAAAAATTTGCTTTTCGCTCAACATGATGTTATCACTTTGATTCATCCACAAGTTTTCTTGAGGGTTTCTCTTAGTAGCCTCTTATGATCCGATCCCATTCAAAGACAGTGGTAGGGGTCATAGTCAACGAGGAACTTACCCTTGAAAGAGTATCACTAGGATGCTTATAGATGTTTTTCTGAGCACCATAGTGACTTATCGAACACTAGAAGAGTATGAGGCATCATTTTCAAGTCACTTGGTATCATGTCAAGTCGGTTACATGTTGTCAGTTTCAGTTGGGTCAATTCCTCCAATATCAATTTGAGGGATAGTAGGGAAAAAAATATTTCAGATTCATGATTTTCCCTTGATCCAAAATGGATCCAGGAACCAAAATGGGTCTAGGAAGGACTAAAAAGCAAAGCTCTCGGAATCAAACGAAACCAACGTCATTGCGTCCATCTCATCCCGTTGATTCTAACCATATACTTTTTTCCTCAAACGGACACCGTATGCAAAAGTTATTGTGTTCTTATCAAAATCCCAAACAGGAAAAAAATCAACTGGTTCAAAGTCAACGCTGAGGTTAGTAGGTATGACAGGTGATGTTAGTATGATGACGTGGTGTCACCAGGAGGTGACACATGTCACTCGAATTCGGCACTTTCGGGATGAGTTGGCACTATACGGATTTGACATGTGTCACTGTACGGATGACACATGGAAGCCCATACAGTGACGTGGTACAATGACAGGCTGACACGTGATTGTACAGACAACAGCTGGAAGTACAGCAGGATAACATGGCAGTGACACGTGGTAGGTGACTGGATTGTACGACGTAAGATGTGGCAGTATAGACTGACACGTGGCAGTATGATGGGATGATGTGGCAGTGACACGTGGATGATGGTTGGGTTGTACGGTGGATGATGTGGAAGGTGACTGGGGAGCTGACTGGGCCCTTGTGTTAGCAATACGGGCCAATCCCAGGGTGACACGTGGCCCAATCACAGGGTGCCATGTGGCACTTCGTATTTTCCCAAGGATGGTTGGGTAAAAGTTTGTTACTCCAGGGGATTTGAAATCCCAACCTACCTGGGCGCAACTTCCTAACCTACCTAGGCTAACCGAAATGGCAGACTATGGGGCTTGTTCGTTATTCAATGGGAATTATATATGTTTTGTCCAGTGGAGGCAGATTGGGCTAAGCCTCAGTCGGTGGGGGCCAACCCTGTCTGACCAGGGGCCTAACAGACTAGCATGGTGCATGGAGGTTTGGGGGTGAGGCCATATGTCCATGCACATGAGATCAGGGGCTAGAAACCAGGGGCCAACAACGATTTGGGCACATGGAAGCCAGAGCCAGGGCCACATGGCCATTCAAATGACCAAGGGTCGAGTTAAGGGGGATAAGGACCAAGAGTGCACCAGCCCTCAGCCACATGGAACTGTGCCATAGGAATATGGGCCGAAGTTCGAGGGGCTACGCCCAAATTTTCCCAAATATGGGTTTTTAAAATATATGTTATAATTTTTGTTGATTTTTCAGCTATTTTTGGGAGATTTTGTCCATTATTGGAGAATCTGGGGCCCTTTTTGAGGCCAGATCTTGGGGGGAAGTTGGGAGGTTGTTGCCAACTTAAAACCTATATTTACCAGAGGTTCTTGTTATCATTAGACAAGTTCATAGAAGGGGAAACGTTCAGTAATTTGACAGTCAAAGCCATTTTTATGCAGGGAAGCTATTGAGGAGAGAAACTTTGCGAGCCATTTTTGGGAGCTTCGTTCAACCGTTTCCAGTGACGTCAATTGTGTTGGGTTCTTGATGTCTAGAAGAAAACAACCAGACCAGTTTTTAAGACATTTAACATTTTTCTGATTTACTTTTGAATCTTTGAAGAGAAATAAGAAATCCTCACCCACTAAGACAAAGGCCCGGAGATGTAGGCGATATTTCCGAACTCCATTAACAACTTTGTTGTTATGGTTTGTTTATTCTTTGTGCTTATTCTTTGTTATGGTTTGTTTATTCTTTAAAAAATTAACCATAGTATTTAAAATATCTTTTCGGATCAAGTGGTATCAGAGCAGGTTGATGGTTGGTTTTTGAGATTGCATGATTAGGAGGGAAAAGTTGAATCATGGTGAAGGAGAGATTGTTGAAGAGAATCCTGAGTTTGGATTGAGAAAGAGAACTTCTCAAAGTGAGAAGATGGCATCGAAAGAGGGACTTTCTCATGACGAGATAGAGTTTTGAAAGACTTTCCTCTCCATGTCGGAGATGGTGAAGGTTCTATATGATGATTACTTGGATCGGAAGAGACCGATTCTAGGTGAATCTTCAAAGGCCAAAAGTGAAGAGGGAGAGGATCCTCCTAAACCTCCTCCTTCACCTCCTTCTTCTCCATCAACTTCTTCTTCTTCAAGTACAAGTTCCAAATCCACCACAAGAAAAAATTCCCATAAACATAAACATGGTATGCCTTTACTTAATCTTGATGTGAAGTTTGAATTACCCATGTATGATGGTGAAGTCAATGCAGAGAGGCTTGATAACTGGGTCATACAAATGGAAGTTTATTGTAGTGTGAAACAAAGAAAGGATGAGGCAACTCAAATCAAATTGGCATCGCTTCGACTTGTAGGAACAACACTCATCTGGTGGAAAAGCAAGTTTCAAAATGGCATGCAACAAGTGGGTAATGTATTTCCATCATGGAAAGTTTTTGTTTCTGCACTTAAAAAGAAATTTTATCCTTTGGGTTATAAAGAGAAGGATTTAATTGAATGGCAAGGTCTTAATCTAAGAAAGGGACAAACAATGAAAGAATACACAGATAAATTTCGTAAGATGGCATTAATGTTAGACATTCCTTTCATACCCAAGAAAATCTTATGAAGTATATAGGAGGTTTACCTGCACACATTCGTAACACTGTATTTATGTTTGGACCTACTAATCTTGATGAGGTTTTTGTTCAATAAACACACAATGAGGTAGGGAAAACATGAGTTGGTGTATCATGGGAATCATCTTCAATAAAAGAGGAAAAATGGAAGGGGAATGGAAAGAAAGCAAATTCAATGACAAGAAGGGAAGAAAATCTCTCTTGCAAGCATTGTAGGAAAGAAGGGCATGATGATGACCATTTATGGAAATTGCATCCTGAGAAGAGACCGAAATTGTTCAAAGAGAGGAAAGGGAGGCAAACAACTACAACAGTAACATGGCCAACATACTTGGGATCAAATTCGGGTGATGAATCTAAAATCACAATGATTGGTTTGACAGGTAAAATTGGTGATGGATACAATTCTAGAAGTAATTTTTTTCAAATAAGGGTCATAATGAAGCATACTAAGGTCGACACATTGATAGATAGTGGATCTCAATCTAACTTTTTTTTTAGAGGAAGTGGTTAAACAATTGGGATTAGACACTCAGATGCATCATAAACCTTACTCACTTAAATGGATAAGCAACAATCATAAATTGCACATAACAAAACAATGTACTTTAAAGTTTTCAATTTCATCAAATTTTTTGGATGAGGTAACATGTGATGTGGTGCCACTCAATGAATGTGGAATGGTCTTAGGCAGTCCTTATTTGTATGATCGTAAAGAAATCTTCTACAGGGAACATAATCAATATCACTTAATCAAAGAAGGCAATGAATATGTTGTACATGCTCATCACTTAAAATAAAGTCAATCTCTTCAAACAATGGAACAATTAAGGAAAGTGGCTCATGCAAGAAACACACCTATAATTGTGCCAAATCAAGCAATCGATATTAAGTATGAACATGAGATGATTGTAGAATGGAAGTTCTATCATAATTTGCTTCAAGACAAGATAATGTCGTGAAAGTACTACAAACATATTAGCTCATTTTCAATCATATTTCTAATTCTATCATTGCTAATGTTGTCAACATGGATGGTAGTGGCTTCAGTAAGATGTGACATAGTACAAGTGGATAACAATATGTTGTCAGTTGTAGTGGTTGTTTTGCAATTGATCTTGATGAGACGGGTGCATAGGACAGAGTTTAAACATAGATAACAAGTGGGGTGGCCTATCTCTCACTTGATAACTGGTTAGTACCCTTTTGGAGGACCAAAAGGTCTTAGTGGGGAGGCGAGATCCAAAATGGATCCAGGAACCAAAATGGGTCCAAGAAGGCCTAAAAATAAAATTTATCAGAATGGGGAGAAACCAACGTCATTGTGTCTGTCTCATTGCGATGATTCTAACCATATAATTGTTTCCTCAAATGGACACCGTATGTGAAAGTTATCGCATTCTGATCAAAATCCCAAACAGGTAAAAAGTCAACTGGGTCAAAGTCAACGCTGATGTCAATAGGTACAACAGGTGATGTAAGAATGACATCATGATGATGTTAGCATGATGACATGGAATCACTAGGAGGTGACACATGTCACTCGGATTTGGCACTTTCGAGTTGATTTGGCACGGTACAGATTTGACATGTGTCACTGTACAGATGACACGTGGAAAATTCAATGTCGTCGCAATAGCGACGTCTTCCTACCTTTGTCGCAATAGTGACATGTGTTTTTAGTATGTCGCAAGAGCGACGTTATTGGGCAATATGGAGAAAACAATTTAAAATTTCCTTTATTTTTCGACAGTATGGCCAATTTTGTCCATAACGTCGCAAATAGAATGTCAATTTTTTTCCAATATGTACTAGTGCCATACCAGTTTATTGGATGTCGCTAGCATGGATTCCAAAAGGGCTACTAGAAAAAATTAAAAGGATGTGTTATCAGTTTATTTGGTTTGGGTCTAGAGATAAGTACACCCAACCCTAGGCAAAGTGGGAAAGTATTGAATTGGAAAAATATTTAGGAGGTTGGGGCCTCAAAAACGTTTTCATGTTTTCCAAGGCCCTTGTGGAAAAGGTATGTTGGTGGCTCATTTTAGTTTCCAGTTTGTGGACACAAGTAGTCACACAAAAATACATCTCCCCAGATTCAGTAGAAGATTGGATCAAAACCCTAAAAAAATTTGCATCACACTACTCGATTATTTGGAAAGCGATGATTTCCTCGTTCTCAGTTGGGGACAGTCTTGCTTGGAGGGTAGGAAAAGGAAATCATCTTTGTATTGGAGCTGATCCTTTTCCAGGGAGTGGGAATTCTCATATTCTCCTGGAAGAACTAATAGATCAGTTACACAAGAAGGGTATCTTCTATCTTTCTCAACTAGCTGATCCTCACTCAACAAATCTATGGAATCAAGGATGGAAAAAAACTACTTCACTAGGATTAAATGAGATTTCTGCAGACTTGATGAGAAGCTATATTGTAGCGCTCAGAATAGGAAATATAATACTCGTGTATAGGGAAGATGAATTAGTTTGGAAAAAAGATCCCATAGGCTCCTATACTCCAAAAGTAGGATACATAGAACTGAATATAGACCCAATTCAACAAAATCCATGATGGTGGTGGAAGGGACTTTGGAAGATGAAATGTCCCCAAAATGACAAAATCTATATGTGGGAAACAATAAACAATCGAATCCCAACATGGGATAACCTGAATAGGTGTCAGATAGAAGGTCCGAGGAGATGCGCACTTTGTAAAAATGCAAATGAATCCACCTTTCATATACTCATCTCATCTCCTTTATCGATGAAAGTATGGATATAAGCTTCCTTAATCCTTAGGCAGAACTACATATGGAATGGAGATAATTTGTAGTTGTCTTGGAAAAACTGGTCTCGTGACCTAAGAAATAAGGAGATAAAAGTACTTCCTCTTTTAATTAGTTGGGGAATCTGGCTAGCAAGGAATGCATATATTTTTAAGGAAAAAGCATCCATTCTAGAAGAAATCGTAGCACAAAGCCTATCAATCCTGTCTCATTTTCCCCAGACCAAAGACACTCCAACTTTCCAGGTAAGACAACAAGAGGATATTGATTTTTCAAAACCTTGGTCTTATTTTGATGGAGCCTCTCAGAACACAAACTGTGGAGGAGGAGTTGTTATACATATTTCATAAAACCATTGCTTTCATTTAAAAATGGGGTTGGGAAGTGGGACAAAAAACTATGTTGAACTAATGGCACTAAAACTTCTACTTCTTTTAACCAGAGAAAAAGGAATCCAACAAATACATATTTTTGGGGACTCTATGAATGTCATTTATTAGGAAAGAAATCATCAAACTTGTCATGATATATTTATTTGTCCTATTCTAGAGGAAATTTTTCGTTTGATGGACACTTTTGATACTTTAGTTATCTATCATGTATACAGGGACATGAACATGGTAGAGGATTCATTGCCCAAAGAGGGATTGTTGCTCTCTTTGGGTCAATGGCACATAACAAAAAAAAGGGGAAGACACAAATGCTTTTTGTCATCAGCCATTTATAGAAGCACAAGGTCATTTACACGGCTGAAGACAGGATTGAAGACTAAAATATTTTTTCAACAAGATTGATCATTGTTGGTTTACTCCCTTTTTTTTTGGCCTCTTCATGGATGTTTCTCTCTATCTTTTGCACAACACTTACTCCTTAAAATTTTACAGCAGCAACACAATGAATGGACATTATGAACATAATTTGGGCACCTACTGAGTGTGCCTAGAAATCACACTTGATCTAAATTTTAGCTACCTATGTATATATAAAGGGGTCTTTTTGTTGATAGTAATTTTCCACCTCGTTCTGGGTGAGATTTTTGTAGTTTCAATGGTAGATAAGTCAATGTGAGCTCACAAAATCCAAATACTCTCAATGACCATTTATGTGATGGTATATTGGCTTTATTTTTTCACGGTCATTACACACACTATTCACTATTGGTGTTTTTTTCTTCGAAAGCGCCTACAAAATGTAATTTTATCTCTTATAAGAAATAAAATTATGCTTTTTTCTGAAGAAAAAAAAAACTATTTAAATCTTTAACTTGTTAAAATTCAATAAAATTCTATACCATTGTTATGTTAGTATAATAAATGGCAATAGTATAACTAACAATTATGTTATTAAACCTCTAAACTCTCTAAACTCTTTTGCACATTGTACACATATTAATAATATGTTAAAATAATATGTAAAAACAAATACAAAGTTATTAAAATTGTTGATTTTATATAGATTACATAGATGATAATATTGTATAAAAAAAACATTATCTCACATTAACAGTATTGGAACAATTTAGTAATGATTCTAAATATAGGCACTTAATCATAAAACTACTCTTTTTCACATTGTCCACATATTAATGTTAAAATAATATGTTAAAAAAATATAAAGTTATTAAAATTGTTGATTTTATATAGAAGATGATAATATTGTATAAAACATTTTTATCTCACATTCACCATACTCAAAAAATTTAATAATGATTGGAAACATAGACAATTAATCATAAAACTCTATACATTCAAGGAAAAATAAACTAACATAAAGTTTTGAAAATGTAAAATAAAAACTTATTATATTATAAAAAAAAACAATAACTTTGACAGACTAGTAATAATTCACAACAAAATTAATACTATGTATTTAATTCTCTAGATACAGAAGTGGAATTCCCATATAGGAATTTACATCTCTAAAAAGGTAATTTTTTATGGAAACATATAATATTAGTGTAACGGTCCTGATCATTATTACACAAATCAACGTATAATAGGTGATTTTTTATTTTTTTTTAAGGTTTAAAAGCTTAAGGAAGGTAATTTCATCAATACAATAAAAAATCACAACTCGACAATGAACATAATGAATGAAGTTCATGCAACACATAAATATAACGATCCAACATACTAACACATCATGCAATTAGAAGCAATTTACGAACATTTACTAGATAAAGAAAATAAATGACTACCCACCTGTCCTACCCTGCAATGGTTAGGACCTCCAGGAAACATAAGCAACTCTCAAGCCCAGGTTCCCATCGATTTTGACCACTTAAGGTCTCAAGGTTGGTGACTATTATGAGGAACAAGGAGGTGTCTACATCCCACTTGACACAAACAAGTCCAAGCTGACTAAGCTAAATGACAACATCAATATCATCCAGGCGCAACCAACATCTAAAAAACTGACACAAGCACTATGAACTTCCACGGTGGGCAAGAAACAAAATCACAAGCATGCATTACAACACAAATTACATTACATTGATTCTAAACCTTCCACTCTTATTGGTGTGATGTGTTGCGCCCTAGTTAGTTGGTACATCAAGTAACTAGGGCACAACACAAAAATTCTAAACCTTTAATCAAGATACAATCCAACGTGCCAAAAGTACCAACTTAAACTGTCAAACTTAAAATGAAAACTATAAAAAAAAGAACTCAATCAACAAGCTAAACAAGA
>ML776757.1:269082-289440 GCA_009831015.1 Picea engelmannii | reverse complement strand
ATTAATATATAAAATTATGACATTAATATATAAAATCATTGATTTACTACACTATTTAATTCATTATACCTCATGAACATAAAGTAGAGGAAGTATAAAAAGGGAGAACCTTTTCCTCCTAAACACACACTCAACTATAGACTCAACTATGGAAGGATACTTCCCCAATTCTAACTTGTTTTAGGGTTAGACAACAATTGGGTACTTGGAGGATGTATATCAATTGAATATGGTAAATAATCCTAAGGAATGAATGTTCCAAAGTAAAGAAGCCTAGCACATAAATAATTAATATCTAAGATAGTAGTAGTGTACTTATATAGAATAGGTATGAATTTAATATTGAGAAGAGGTGTTCAACCATAAAAAAAAAAACTAGACACTTGATACATGAATCCCATTATGGAGAGGTGGGTGGAGATTGTTTTAGGAACCAAGACATTACAAAATATTCTTCATGCAAGATTATGGAAGCCTACCATTTTTTAATATTTCTTCAAGAAGGTAGAAGTGTTTATAGTGTCGAAAATAAGGGAATAAGACTTACAGAAGATAATTTCATGATCAGTTAAATACTATATTAACTTTGCAACATGTGGTGGGTTGCATAGGGGTAAATGACTTTAAGTGCATTTCCTAAAAGGATATTTCAATCCTAATTTTATATCTAAATAGAGGGGTATCAAATAAAACCTCTTCATGATGAGGAGGGATAGCAAAAAATTCAATAACAACATGGATATCAATGGAGTGTGCAACATTATGAGATACAACAACATCCTAGGGAGGACCCTAAAGAGGAATGGGTGGGATTTTGTATCCACCTTTTTTTTTCCATTTGTATTTAACCATAGGCTCATGGATAGGGGTTTTGACAGCTTTGATAATATATAGGGTTCACACATATATCCATATTGTGCAAGTGAGGAAACTAGATTTAATTTAGAAATGATTGGATGTAACTACAAATTAGAAGGGAAAGGTAATAAGGGTGGTTGTGCACTAGGATCTCCCAAATAAAAATGTTATATCTACACCAATTATATTTTATGTTATCTTTTAATAGATGTGTTTCCCCATCCAAAATACCCACCTGGCAATGTCTTCCACCCAAATCGACCCATCGAAACATGACTTAAGGAAAACAAATAGGGTAATTTCCCCATCTTCGCCCACAAAATTATAAGTAAAATAATGTTAAAAGTAGTGGTATTTCATTTGTGCCAAAAATGATTCCCACTTATTCCACAACTCTCGATTTATTTCACAAAGTTGGACTACAGTCAATCTCAACAAGGTATTATTTCCCTGTTGATTATGCCAAGCCCATTCCCTTGGTTGTGGTTTTGCTAGATAGTAGATAGGGATAGTGGGAATCTAGTTAATCCATTCATGTGCATCACTAATTAGATGGCCAGTAATTTGGCTACCTTAAGAGAGTCATAGTTACTCCCGCCATTTACCCATGCTTGGTTGAATTTATTCACTTTAACATTCAGAGCACTGGGCAGAAGAGAGAACTCGCGGCCAAGGGGGATTTGCTTGGACATTGGTATTGTAGGGGAAGACCACGCCCATTCATAGATTTTAGTTGGAGGACGTAAAGCACCCAAACCCCGTGATAGAGACAGAGCAAGAGAGAACCCGCGTCCAATGGGGATTTTATCAGAGAAAAAGAGATAGCAAGGGGATCACAGTGATAGAAAGATCCAAGTGGGAGACAACATCAGAGACAAAGAGAACAAGGGGGATTTGATCAGAGCACCAACAATGACGCCGCCAAAATCGTTATGCTTAGGTTTTGTCTTGAAATATTTTTAAAAAAATTATGTACAATAGGGTTGATGGGCCTCCTACTAATCCTTCTTTTGGCAGCTTACCTCCTCATGTAGGTACCAAGTTTTTCAAATGGGCCCAATTGTGTAGAGAAATAAAGGGGTCCAAAATTTCTCAAGCCGCCCTTCTCTTATCCATATATTTACACAGTTATTTGAAAGGAATTATAGATTGGTGCTTTCTTGGTAGGGTTCAGAGGTGTAGAACTCAAAGAGGTCATGTTGTTGTGCCTCTTGCATCTCGTCTTGTAACTGTGGGAAAAATATATTGCATGGTTTGCTAGATATCATACGAATGTTTTCGGTTATCTTTATCGATGGTTAACCAATGAGATATGGTGGCCTTGAGAAACATCCATGGTAATATTATCTTTTTTTATTCAATACTTTGCTCCACTCAGTCCAATAAATTTTCCACACTACCCATGGCATCATACATAGGAGGGTCTTTCAATACCATTCCAATCTAACGCATTATCTTGATCGATGCACAATATCTAGAAGAGAGCTCATGGTTGTGCTCTTGTGAATTCTACATTTCATCCATGGAATTAGTGTTAAAGGAGTAAACAAAACACTATCTCATAACACCATAAGTGGTCGGGTTCACATAAGCATCGCTCTTTCCAGTAGTAAGAGTATAGATTTGTTATATCATAAACCCACTTATATTATCCTTGATTGGCTTAGTGTATATTTAGCCTCAGTATGGGTAAATGGGCCAGGTAACCCACATGCCCTCCACCTTGAAGGACATCTTCCCTCTCTTCAAGTTAATAATGGCATCATTATCGAAGGCCCATTCAATTCTCAATAGTCCTAGGTAAGGGTCCTTCTCAACTAGGATTTCAATTACTTCAAAATGTGCCACGTTTTTTACACCTGCAAAGTTAACTTCAACATATTGTACTTGTCAATGGGGAAAATCTAATCTTGTATTAGTTGGTTAGACATAATTGAATTGGAAAATACCCATTTTAGGTCTTCCCATCATCTCCAAATACTTCTTCAGCAAGATGTTTATCTCATATCCCAAATTGAACATGACATCATTCCTAGAAACACGCATGTGTTCCTGTGGACAAGGATGATTTTAAGGATGGAAATTTATTTTAAAATGTAGAAACCTTGGCGAATTTTACTAATCCTTCATATGCCAACTATAAAATGTTTGGAAATATTTTTGTAAAAAAATTCAAATTTCTGAGGATTTTATATAGTTAGTATAAAATTTTGGTGATTTTAAGGTAAAATAATTGTATCCTATAGAATTTGGGCAAATCGGTTTTAGAACAACGAATATTTTTTTGGGAAAAAGAATGGAAAATTATCCCATGAGTGAAATTTATCCCCTAAAATCATCCCTTCCTGCGGATGCACATTCTTGCTCACCCCAAGGCCGCTTTATCGTCCACAAAATTTGTGCACTCACCCATTTACAAATTAGATAAGGATCTTTACGATCTTAAACAAGCTCTAAGAGCATCGTATAACATGATAGATAATTATTTTCTGGAAAAGGGATTTAAAAGAAGTGAAAGTGAACCCACATTATATATCAATTCAAATGGTACAAATGATCTACTTATTGTTTTCTTATATGTAGATGACTTTATATATACATCCTCAAGTATTTTGTTAGTGGAAGAGTTCAAACATGCTATGATCACTGAATTTGAAATGAGTGATTTGGGTTTGATGCATTATTTTCTTGGCATAGAAGTGAGGCAAATGAATGATGGTATTTTTATTTCATAAGAAAAATATGCTACAGATCTTCTTCACGAATGGAAAATGGAAAATTGTAAACCCATGAGCACACCTATCAATACAAATGAAAAGTTTTATGTAGAAGATGGAGCAAAAAAGGTAGATGCTAAATCCTATAGGAGTTTAGTAGGAATTCTAATGTATTTTACTAAAACTAGACCTAGTATTATGCAAGTAGTAAGTTTGATTTCTAGATTCATGGATAGTCCAAGTAAAATTCATTTTGGAGAAGCAAAAATAATTTTGAAGTATGTATGTGGAATAAGAAATTTTGGCATTTGGTATACTTCAACAAATAATTTTGGGTTGGTTGGTTATATAGATAGTGATTTGGATGGATGTATTTATCATAGAAAAAAGTACTTCATATTATTTTTTCAGCCTAGGATAAGGTGCGGTATCATGGTCTTCAAAGAAACAACCAATTGTTTCATTATCTTCTATCTATGGAAGTTATTATTCATGTGGAACTATTCACCCATGAAGCATAGAGAGGAGTATGTAGAAGATGAGGACTTCAAGGGGGTATATAACTCATTGTAGGGTTAACTTGAATAATCGAAAACATAAAACAAAGTTGATTACCATATCCTAGATGGATTGGTCTACATAATGGGGAAGCTTTGTGTGCCAAAGGAAGAGATAATGCAATTAATAAGGGATGCTCACACCTCCAAGGTTGTTGGGAATTTCAATGTTGGGAAGACTATAACCAACTTCTAAAGGTATGTTCATTGGCCCAAGATATAAAAAGAAGTAGATAATTTTATCATAGGTTGTGTAGTGTGCTATACCAATAAGCCTAGTAATTATGGGAAGTAGGGACTATGTAATCCACTTCCAACCCCTACAAGGCCATGGGAAAGTATATCTATAGACTTTATTGGGGGTTTGTTGGAGAGAATATGTGGTAGTCCACAAGTTCAGTAATATGTACATCGTTATGGCTTGCAAGAACACATCAAAAGACAAGAAGATACAAGTGTGTTATTTTAAAGGGTTTGAGTGCACTTTGAGAATCCAAGGAGCACTATTTTTTATAAAAATACTAGATTTATTGGTACATTTTGGCCTTCATTGTGGGAGAAGTTGGATACAATATTGAAGAGATCCATCGCCTCCCATTTTCAAATTAATGGGTAGATGGAGGTACTAAAGATAACATTGATTCAACTTTTAAGAGTCTACAACTAGAAGCATACCAAGGATCTAGGATGAAATTTAATTTACAAACAGTATTGGGAAAAAATTAGGGTTGTTCACACAACCACCAATAAGTCTTGTTTTGAATTTTTTTTTGGATATTTACTGCCATCGCCATTATATATTATATATGGAAAACCTAAAGTAGAGGCATTAAACTCAAGTGGAATTTTGAAGGAAGAAAGGTTCATAGATAAGATCATGTAGACACACCTTCCAATTCAAGATAAGATGAATAAATATAAGGAGAAGTACAAGTCCAAGCATGATCAACACACAATCAACACAGGGATGAAAATTCCTTGAAAGTAGGAGCCAAAGGTTTAAGCCTTGTTTTGAAGTTTGTTTTGGATATTTACCACCATCATCATTAAGTATTATATATGGACAACCTAAAGTATATTCATTAAACTCAAGTGGAATTTTGAAGGAAGAAAGGTTCATAAATAAGATCATGTAGACACACCTACCAATTCAAGAGAAGTTGAAGAAATATAAGGAGAAGTACAAGTCCAAGCATCATCAAAACATGATCAACACAGGGATGAAAATGCATTGAAAGTAGGAGACATAAGTTGGTTGCACCTTAGAAAAGAAAGGTTGTAGGGGATAATAAACAAAATTATAGACTTTAAATATCAACCTTTTGAAGTATTGAGGAATTTAGGAAAACATTCTTGTAGACTCAACCTTCTAAATCATATGTTGAAAATTCACTAAGTAGTAAAAGTAGAGAAACCAAATCTCTATGATCCATCTATGCTTAATGAGGATGAAGAGGCCCAAGTCTGACCTTCCATAAAATATTTGACACTGGATGCATGGGAAGAAATAAAATAGGATATCATCATGCAAAAGAAGATTAAAATGACCAAAAGGGGTCAACAAGAACTTTGGTAGGTAGGATTGAAGGGATAAGTACATGTTAAAGACAAATGGCACTCCAAAGATAAATGCAAGTAAGTGTTTACTCATATCCTTCAAAACCAAATATTTTAGAGACAAAAATACTCCCAAACTAGATGTACATAGTAATCATATGACTTTATTGATGCTCTATAATGGGGAAGATAACATTTGGGACCTAGAAGAGTTAATTTATGTCACATATTGAAAACCTCATTTATAGAACAAAACTAAAATCCTAAATTGATCTGGTGTCAAAGAACTACAATTTTAAGGTCTCTAGCCTTGAGTATAATTTTCCTCGAGATTCTTATTGCATCTACAACTTGATATATTTTCAATGGTGGTTCATTTTTTCCACAAACAAATTATTTTTGTGAAAGTTATTCCCCCGGTAAGGTAAGGTCCAATTATTCCCCACAAGTCCATTTAAGAACCATGCCAATTATTCATGTAGAGTTAGTAACATATGAGTGTTGAGTTCCTCTTTTGACATAAATAATGCCCTATCTTACCTTGTATCTAAGCCTTTTTGCCTATGTTGTGAGCCTATACTTGACTATTTTCCCCCCACACACATACCCAGTGACCGTGTTCATGATCACAAGAGGTAATTGATGATTTAAAGTATGTTTTGTTTAACTTTCTTGGATTAATTCGATTAAAGTGTTCTATTTTGTATAGTCCTAATAGTTTGACTCATGAGCAGCTTATCCGGTACTTGCGCTATTCTGGTACTGCCAGACATCGTGCAATTCGGAACCAAAGCTATTATGGTACCCAAGGCAGTTTTGATCCAATACTATGTTCCGTATCCATTCCGGTATTGTCTGCTCTGCGTCCATTACGGTACCAGACTCCCGACTGTGTGTATTCCGGTACCAAAAACTTTGTTTCCTGAATGCGCCAGTTGGACCAATAGGGTGGTGAAGATTTCGAGAAGGCAGTTAATCAGAAGCTCCCAAATCAGTTTTCTAGAATATGAGAAACTCCATCACTCATGCACTCAGTGTCATGAGGATGGAATCGATTCTTAGAAATTCGATGTAGATATCAATTGTAAAATCTCTCAAACTGTTTAATGCTTATCCATAGATATTGATAGTATCATCTTACCTTATATAAGGAATGTTGTATAGATGATAGTTAGTGGATAATAGGGAATGTAATGAACTATGCTATCAGAACCAAATGATACCTATCGTTTTTATGTATGAAGTAAAAGATTGTTGATCCAATTTACCAGTTGAATTAATGCAAAAGATATTTTATGTAAATTCTTGAATGTGAGTGAAAATATTTAGTCTGTTACTTTCTTAAGAAGTTCCTTGTTGGTTCGGCAAGGGCCCACTGCCCCAAACAAGGTAAACCTCCATGTATACGTTATGTGTGTTTGTGTGGATATTTTACAGCAATTTGTGTGTGTGATTGATCTTTAATTTATTTTCAGAGTTCAGCATTGAGTTAATCATTTTGGATTGGTGTGAATAAGCAGGTGCTAGATCGAATACATACTTCATTATCAGATGTTGAAGATGGCCATTTAATTATTTGAAGCATGGACTGATATCTTGAGTTTATGATTGTAGTAGATTTAGTATATCAAGGAATCAGAAGACTTTATATCTCATCTTCATGCTCTAGAATAAATTCTCTCAGTTATACTAGATATTCCTTGTGCTGGTTTGATTGAATTACATGAAGCTGGAGTTGGTTTTGATTTCGAGAGTGATTGGAATTGATTGTTATTTACTGTTTTGATTTCTATAGGAGACAAGCTTCTTAAGTTCATCCCTTTAATTCATGAGCCTGAAATGAATAGACTTGTTTCTTTAGGACAACATCTCTTTGATTGGTTGTTTGTTTAAGTTTCATTATCAGTTTTCCCTTCTAATTTCAAAGATATTTGAAGTATTTAGAAATCTGAGAAACATAGTTTTTATTTTATTAATTATTTCCTATATGCAACAGACTTAGGTAGGTTACTTGTTCTCGGCACATATAGTGTAACAACTCTTTTGATTACGAATCCCGGATTGAAATTTAAATGAGTGTAAGATATACATTGAACATATTTATCCACCAACATTTTGGCACCATTGTCAGGGAGTTGTAAACGGTAATATGTAGCATTTTGAGTTTTTGATTGGTTTGATGAAGTATTGGATTGGATTTGAGGATGATCTGAGGGCAGAGAGAAGACAATAAGACGAGAGGTAAGAACCTGCGCATCCACTTTGGTGGGGTTGCTCCAAATTCAGGTTGTCCTCCTACCTTTAATTAGGAATCTGCAGTTTTCATTCATTTCATTTAAATTTCTTTTATGAGTAGGTGTAAGGATAATAAAGGTAGATTTATTGCTCCTAAAATCTTAGAAAAGATAGAAAAGAAAACAACAAAAAGAAACCCCCCTTATTCTAATTCATCAAAAAATTGTGCAGGAAAAATTCTCGGAGGAGAGAGCTCAAAGGAAGCAATTGCAACAATAAAAAAGAACACTAAATTTGAAGCCACTGTTGAGATTGAAGACATAAGACAACAAGAAAGTGAGGAAGCACTGGCGACCCCATCCAAAGGAGAAAATGGAAAAGAAGTAGAGGTAGTAATAGAAGAGGTTGCATCTGCTATTGGAAGGCCACACAAAACCTTGGAACAACTAGAGATACCAAGAAACCCAGTGGTGGAACCATCACTTAGTGGAGAAACTTTACCACCTCCCTACAGGTTGTTTGGAGACATGGCAGAAGAAGAGGGAAACATAGCTAATGAAGCAAAAACATTTGGATTCCCCATATTGGATATCGCTAAAGAAGTTTCTATGAAGAACATTCCATTATCTTCATTTCCTCATTTCCGAGGTATGTCAACAGAAGACCCTGACTCATTCCTATTTGAATTTGACATATTGTGTAGGAGCTATAACTACACAGATAATGCTCGAAAATTAAAAAATTTCCCAGCTACACTAAACGATTCAACACTAAGGTGGTTCATGAGCTTAGGGGAACACACCATTTTTTCTTGGGACGGTATGAAGGAGACCTTCCTCCAGAAATAGCAAGATTACTACAGACCTAGGGATGCTAGGAATGATATATTCAAAATTTAGCAATCGGAAGACGAAATCTTAGAAGACTACCTAGAAAGGTTCTTATACAATTACCAAAAGACTAAGCAGTTTTCCTTACACACAACTATAGTTAGGACTGTCTTTCTAAAGGGTGTGAGGGATGATTGCATTGAAGTGTTAAACCTCATGAGTTCTGGATAAGTGTACCAAAATCCATTTGAAGACATAGCAGAGTATTGTAAAAGATACTCACACAGTCAAGCTAAAACGGGGAAAAGCATAAGGGACCCTACCAACAGAATTGTTAAACCGGCATCTGGAGGTGTCACTAGGATTAAACTGGGAAATCTATTAGAAAAATTTAAAACATATATCCTAAACACCATCAGTTCCCAACTAGATACCATGAAAATTAAAAGAAAACAAGAGGAAGAAAATGTTGCGTTAGCAATTTTCTGTCATCAGTGTAGGAGGAAACACCCTGAAAAGGAATTCCCCTTTAATGTTATTGAAATTTGTGGTCTCTGTACAGAGGACCATCCTACTAACGAATGTCCTTCTCTACCTTGACTCAAGGCCATGTTCAAGGGCGGAGGAGAACCCAAAACATCCTACCCCCCTAGGAGACCATGGAGACAACAAAACCCCAACATGTTTGCAGAACCAACTTCACAATAACCCCCAAAAACAATGGGTACCCCCCATGTCTTACCCTTAGTGGTCAAAACAAACCCAACCTTGGAAAAAAGGGTGGAGAGGACCTATATATGGGAATTTTCCCTTCCAACCAACAAATTTTCCCACCCATCCACAATACCCTTCGAATATTTCATAGTTACTCCCAGGATTTAACCCCCCTAGCCTTCTTCTTTCCCCACAATTACAACAACAACTCACACTACCCATGAATCCAAATATGCAGAAACCAATGCAAGCTGCACCCATCCAAAACCCTCCTTGGCCTACCCTTATTCCTGCACAACCTATCCCTAACCCAAATAACAGGTCGACACAACCTATACAAAATTTTGAAGAACAAACCTTCCCTACATATGTAATAATGCCAGCTCCATTTAACGGAATTGAATTAAGATCAGGAAGGGTTGTAAACAAAACAAATCCCACTATGGTCATCCAAGAAGAACAAGTACATAATCACACAAATATAGAAGAACAAATAGATGGCCAAACAATTCAAGGAGAAGAACATATGACTAATCGATTGAACGAAGAAAGAAACACTCCAGTACAACAAGAAATTCCTTCTCCCAACTCCCTTGTAGCAGAAACACCTCATAAAATGAATCCTCCTTATCCAGAAAGGTTGCTCGTAAAGAAAACTGAGGAACCTCTAGAACATAATCTAGAGACTGAACTCTGGAACATATGTGTAAATATCCCACTACTACAAGGCATTAAAGACATACCTATCTATGTTAAAATTGTAAGGGACCTTTGCATTAAAAATCCAGGGAGAAAGAGGAAGGAACCTCTTATCATACGGGTGGTAGGGAATTTATCAGAGTTTATAACAGAGATGCCATCTAAGTATAGTGATCCAGGGAACCCAGTGGTAACCATAGAAATCAATAGTGTTGCCTTACCTTACACATTGATTGATCTAGGGTCAGCAATAAATGTGATGTCACTAAACACTACAACTAGATCACCTGAGACCAACACAAACTCTGTTGTAGCTTGCACACAAATCCATCATCACCCCAGCGGGGAGTTTAGATGACATAACAGTTACATTGGCCTCTTGGGAATACCTTGTGGATTTCTTAGTAATTAATCCCAAATCCCCCAAACCAGAACATCAAGTAGTCCTCGGATGACCTAGGTTGGCAACTGTCGATGCATTCATTAGCTGTCGATATGGAGAAATGATAATCTCCAATGGCACTCAAAGTAAAAAACTTATCCTTTTTCCCCCCGCCCAACCAGCCACTGAAGTTCCTCTCATGTTGGAGAATCCCTATGGGGAGGAGGACTGCAGTCAGCCCTTGCTGACACTTGAACAAGTGAAAGGAGTACAAGAGAAAACTGAAGAACAAATCTTAAGTCTATTCTTGGCTGACTCAGCATGCATCGATTGTCCTCAATCTTTCCCTAACTACACACACATCTTTAGCCCCGAATTTCAAGAAATTTGGCATCTTCCCACTGCTACAATAGCCACTGTTTCACAAATAGAGGAAGGGAAAGAATCAGTTGTTCAATATGTTGAAATCAGTACTGGAAAGTCCTCATATATCAATGCTAGCCTAGAAACAGATCAGCAACAAAAGTTGATACAAATGATTCAAGGGAAATCTGATGCTTTTGCATGGGATTACTCTGACATGAAAGGGATCCACACAGACACCTGTATGCATCATATTTACACTAACGATCAGATCAAACCTGTCAGGCAGCCCCAAAGAAGAATGAACCCAACCTTGAAAGATATAGTAAAAGAAGAACTCCAAAAACTTCTACAAGCCAATTTCATTTACCCTATATTAGATAGCAAGTGGCTGTCCCCATTAGTTATTGTACCAAAGAAAAATGGGAAATGGTGGATTTGTGTGGGATTTCGAGAATTAAACAAGGCCACCTATAGGGACTACTTCCCTTTGCTTTCATAGATTAGGTCTTAGACAATTTGTCTAGGAAGAGGTATTTTTCTTTCCTGGATGGGTTTAGTGGTTACAACCAAATATAAATTTCACCAGAAGATCAGGATAAGACCAGATTCACCTATCCGTGGGGAACCTATGCTTATGGGGTTCTCCCCTTTGGGTTATGAAATTCCTCTGCTACCTTTCAAAGGGTTGTCTTGGCTATTTTCTTTGATTTAACCAATGATTGTGTGGAAGTCTACATGGATGATTTCACGGTATATGGGGATGATTTACAACATGCATTGGATAATTTGGAGAAGGTATTGGTTAGGTGTAAAGAGACCAACCTCTCACTCAGTCACGAAAAATCTAGAATGGTGCTCACGGAAGGAATTTTTCTAGGTCACCACATCTTCGATACAGGAATAAGAGTGGACCCTGCCAAGATCAACATTATTTCCCAAATCAATATCCCTAGCTCACAAAAGGAAATTAGAAATTTCTTAGGGCATGCTGACTACTATATGAGGTTTATTCAAAATTTTACAAACCTATCTGCCCCCCTTTTCAAACTGCTAACAAAAGATGTTGAATTCTATTGGGATGAGAAATGCCAAATCTCCTTTGAAATCTTAAAAACAAAAATTTCAAGTGCCCCTGCTTTGAGAGGTACAAACTAGTCTCTTCCTTTCCATATTTGCACAGATGCCTCAGATACCACTTTGGGAGCTATATTAGGACAAAGGGAAGGGCAGATTCCTTATGCTATATACTTTGTTAGCAAGAACCTCTCACCTGTTGAAGCAAACTATACTGTCACAGAAAAAGATTTTTTATCAATAGTACATACCATCAACAAGTTTAGACATTATATAACAGGATATGAAGTTTTTGTGCACACTGACCACTCATCTATCAGATTTCTAATGAACAAACCTGTTACAAATGCTAGAGTGACTAGATGGTTGTTGTTACTACAAGAATTCAATATCACTATCATAGATAGGCCTGGGAGAGAAAACTTGGTTGTTGATTTCTTGTCTAGACTTATTCATACAGGTGACAGTACTCCAGTAGATGATGATTTTCCGGATGAGAATTTATTTTCCATTTCTACTTACACCCCTTGGTATGAAGACGTAGCCAACTATCTAGTAACCATGAAGATGCCTCAAAGTATGACATCCAGAGAAAAACAAAGAATTATTCATCTAAGTGCCAACTATATGTGGCATGAGGATACCCTATACCGAACTGGACCTGATTTGGTAATCAGAATATGTCTTCGGGAAGACGAAATGCAGGATATCTTCAGAGATTTCCATGATGACCCATGTGGAGGCCATTTTGCTAACAAAAGGACAGCTTACAAGATTCTACATTCTGGCTATTATTTTCCAACCATCTTCAAGGATGCAAAGAAATGTGTGGCTAGCTGTGATGATTGTCAAAGAATGGGAAAACCTACAGCAGTCGACGAAATGCCACTCCAAGCCCAAGTAGTGATCAAACCCTTTGAAAAATGGGCCTTAGATTTTGTAGGACCTATCAATCCCATGTCCCGTAGGAAAAAGTACATATTAGTTTGCACAGACTATGTAACAAAATGGGTAGAAGCGAAGGCTTTGTATTTAGCCAATGAACAATCTGTTGTAGACTTTCTCTTTGAGGAAATTTTCACTCATTTCGGGGTACCTCGGGAAATAGTCACTGACCAAGGGACACAATTCACCTCAAATTTGGTCAAGTCTCTTACTGAAAAGTACAAGATCAAACACAGAAAGTCTTCACCCTATCACCCCCAAGCCAATGGCCAAGTGGAATCGACCAACAAAGTGATAGAGGCCATCTTCAGTAAGACTGTTCAGCTGCATCACAAAGACTTGGTTGATAGGTTGCCTGAAGCCTTGTGGGCCTACAAGACATCTTGGAGAAATACAACAGGCCATACACCTTATGAGTTGGTGTATGGTAAACATGTACTACTGCCCATAGAGTTTCAGGTAAAAACCTTCAGAACTTCCATGCAATTAGGGATGGACCTGAACAAAGATAAAAAACAGAGGCTATTACAATTAAATGATCTTAATGATATAAGACAAAATGCTCTATAAAGAACCACCCTGATACAAGAGCAAAGGACCAAATGGCACAACAAGTACATTAAAAATAAGTCCTTCCAGTTAGGTGATTGGGCCCTCCTATATGATAGCAGATTAAAAAAATTCAAAGGTAAATTGTCTACCAGATGGATGGGGCCCTATGAGGTTGATACAATTTATGACAATGGTTCAGTAAGGATAAATACCATTGACCAAAATCAGACTTCCTTTTTTGTAAATGGGCATCGACTAAAGGTTTATCATAAGCCTCTGCCAAAAGAGGATTTCGTCAAAAATGTTCTTCAAAGTTCTGAAATGCAATTGGTAAGCAAGAAGGTTTCCCCTCCTGCTGACCTACCACAGTAAGTTCAATTTTTTAAATTCATCTTCTATACATAGGTGTGTCATTAGATAAAGTCTCTCTTTTATTTTTTTAATATAACTAACAAAAACAAAACAAAAGTTGGTTGTGTTCCCATGTAGACAAAAAAATAAGGAGGGCATCTACCAGATGGAGTCTTCTTTAAGTTTTTCAGACTCCTTAAAATTGAAAACACCGGCGAGCGGGAACAGGCCCGGGCTCGATAAAAATCCACGGGACAGTTTAAAGAGTTTCCTTTAAGTTTTTCAGACTCTTTAAAATTGAAAACACCGGCGAGCAGGAACTGGCCCGGGCTCTATAAAAATCAATAGGACAGTATAGAGAGTTTCCTTTAAGTTTTTCAGACTCTGTAAAATTGAAAATACCGATGGGCATTAACTAATTTGGGCTCAACAAAAATCCACAGAAAAGTAGTAGTTAAGAATATTATTGTTATTTTTTTAATAAAAGAGGAAATGCTAGCAGAAGCCGTGATCACCTTCGTTCCAAAATAAAAGGGGTTTTTTCATCTCAGTAATTGGTCATTACAGAATACCCTCCTATTACAGAGATTTCTTGCATTATTCCTCTACAAAATTTTGGTAACTACATGGTTTTTCAATCAAATTTGATCACAGAACACCAACTATTCCTACAAATCACTGCCACCAGAGTCTGTGTCAAAGATTTTTCAAGCACCAGAAAATAATGTTCATCTCTGTTCTTATCTGACACCAATGATCACCTCTATGTTCATCCGGTACCAAGTGCCACCCCTACACCAAATCATCTCATTATTCTTATCTGGTATCGGATCCTATCTGGTACCGGATCCTATCCGGTATTAAAGGAGGGACCCTACACTATTCTGGTACTAATTATGAACTCTACACACAGGTGATCCCATACTAGTTCCAACGTTGCACATAGGTGATCCGATACTTAGATGATCTGGCACTGGTAAGGATGTTCCTGGTAACTCTCATCATATTTCCAAGTTGTTGTTCAATTATTAGTACAAGGACATACAGATTCAACATTTGTTTTCGTTTTATTTTAAGGAATTAGACTAAATATGCATTTAAAAACATCTTGTTGCTCTCAGATCATGACATACCCTTTCTTTCATGAACCTTTGAAAAATCCTTGACCACAGTTCCGTAAGATAAGATGTCCCTGTCCCCCGAAATATTAAGAGTGCAAGGTCATGATGTCTCTTACCAGATCAAACTCATACTCCCTTTGTCTATCCGATAACTAAATCACATAAACTTATGATGCGCTAACTTACTATATGAAATGACACGAACCACATCTCTAATCATATCGAATAATAATCCCAACTGATTCTACACTCACAAGTCTCGATCATAATGACCACACCTTTCTGTGAATATTGTCCGACATCAAGTTTCCCACGAGTTTGTAAGTTGTTAGTGGATCCGACCTGCCTCACCATATCATTATGATTATCGATGTGACCATTGTAATCTACACATCCATCTATAAATGCTCCTTTGGATGGCTCTGCCATCCATATGATCATTATTTACCGTTATTGTCACACCATCTACAAACATCCTGTGCCTTTGTATCCCTTGCATATTTTTCCCCGTCCGGTACTCTATCATAGCCTATATTTATCCAGTACGCAACCCTCAATCCTCTGTCTATGCCTCATCCGCCCGAGAGAATTTTTTAATCCAACATGGGGGTCGACAGGCATGAACCCATATTTCAATTATACAGGGAAACAACATAATATCAGGCTTGTATGGAGAAATATGAACAGGCAGGGTGGGTGCCATTTTTGGAGAATTTCAAAGGCCATCACGAGGGAATTTATCTTGCCTTCGCATAGACATATGATGGAGGAAGTGTGAAGTTTGGAGACATAAAGCTAACAATTACAAAATCCACTATATCAGAAGCTACAGGCCTCCCCATGGCTGGAGAAGAACACTTCAAGAGGGTGATCATTGATAGGAAACTCTGTCAGAAATTCCTCAAATCAGAGCATCAAGACCCCAATTGGACTAAGGGCGTCCCATGAAGCTACATCAAAGAGGAATATTGCATGATGCTCATAAGTCTACAAAAATTCCTCACCTGTGAAGGAAGGTATGCATTGACCTTCATTTATCATTTGAAGCTCTTATCACATTTCGAAGGAGGACCACAAATTAATTTTCCCCACTTCCTATGTATGAGTTTAAAGAAGATGGCGAGAGGGGTGAGGTCAGTTTCCAAGAAACCCGAAACTAGCCTTCATCACCATGGTTTAATCAAACTTTTGGTTGTTCATGCTTTAAGGACACAAGGTGGTAGTTGGAAACAATTACTCCAACAAAATTTTGCTCAAGGAATATCCAAATTTGTTGAGGTACATGAGGTAGGGATACACAGTGAGGGTTCAAGAAGAAAGGAAAATAAATACAGAAGAATGACATCAGGAAGTAAATTAGGCACTGTCACGCCTAACTCATCTCAGCCCATTGAGAAATCAGTGATAGAAAAGTCTATCATAGGGGAATCTACTACATCGAGGAAGAGGAGAGCCACCCAATCCCAGAAAATGAGCCCTACCTCGATTCAAAAGGATAAAATAAAAAAGGAAGACTCTGATCTAGGAGGACGATCAGACAGTGTTCCTGAAGCATCCATGGAGGTGTCATTAAAACCAGCCAGCCAAGTAGAGAAGACCCCTGACCTCAACTTACAACGCAAGAAAAGGTCTACACAGTCTAGCTCAGTCCTGCACCCTAAAGACCAATTATCACGAAGTAAGAAAAAAAAGAAAGAGGAAATAGATCAACATGATATTTCACGTAAGGAAAGTGTCAAACCCCCTATGGAATCCCCTAAAGAATTGAAAAATATTCCGGAGGAAGTTATTCGATCTTCCCAAGAACTGGTTGGTGAATTGAAAGAAACTGCTAAGGTGGCAAGTGGAAATAAAAAGAAGCTCGAAAAAGAGAAGCCACGGATTCAAGAACCTATGCCTCAAGCTTCTAGGGTAGAAACACGGGTTGGTCAGCAGAAGAAAACCCCAGAATTCACAACTCAAGGCCTCCAGATTGGGATCAAATCAACACAGAAGAAAAAGGTGGCCAGGCCAAGCCCACGACCGGTGTTAAGATTAAGAAACTAAAGATGTTTGAGGAAACTCCTACCCCTGTCAGCAAATCTAAGAAAGTGTCGTTGCCTACATGAAGGACCACTAGAAGCATGGCCAAACAAGCGATAGTTCCAAATATACCTTCTCTTCAAGGGGAACCTATGGATATTCCAAGTTCTCCAGAAAGAGGAAGTGTTTGTGGGGTTACAACAATAAGTGAGACAGAAGGGTTGGTAACAGAGACGTTGAGGGGTTTGAGAAAAGAAAAATAATCCTGAGAGGAGAAGACTAAGGAAGTAATCACACCTAGCCCAAACAAGTCCCTCAACAAACGAAAATTGACATCAGAAGTTGAGAGGCTGAAGCAAGAAGTTGAAGAGTACAAGGTATTGGACAGGCATATCAAGGCAGAGAATGCACAATTGAAGGAACAACATGCAGAGGTCTCTGCCAAACTTGACAAGGTCCTACGATTGATCTAGTACACTAGGGTGATCAAGAAGGAATTAAGGAGTGAAGTTTTTGGTTTTAACATCTTGCAACCTAAGAAATAACAGAGAATGATCCAACTTCGCAGAATTTTTGGGTATCAATTTTGATAATGTTGCATGAGGACATGCAACACCTTCAGCATGGGGGAAATGTTGAGTTCCTCTTTTGACATAAATAATTCCCTAACTTACCTTTTATCTAAGTCTTTTTGCCTATGCTATGAGCCTATACTTGACTATTTTCCCCCCACACATACCTAATGACCGTGTTCATGATCACAAGAGGTAATTGATGATTTAAAGTATGTTTTGTTTAACTTTCTTGGATTAATTCGATTAAAGTGTTCTATTTTGTATATTCCTAATAGTTTGACTCATGAGCATCTTATCTGGTACTCACGCTATTCCGGTACTTCCAGACATCGTGCAATCCGGCACCAAATTTATTCGAGTACCCAAGGCATTTTTGATCCGGTACTATGTTCTATATCCATTCCGTTATTGTCTTCTATGCGTCCATTCCGGTACCAGACTCCCGACTGTGTGTATTCCAGTACCAAAACCTCTATTTCCAGAATGCGCCAGTTGGACCAATAGGGTGGTGAAGATTTCGAGAAGGTAGTTGAACAGAAGCTCCCAAATTAGTTTTCTAGAATACGAGAAACCCCATCGCTCATGCACTTCGTGTCATGAGGATGGAATCGATTCCTACAAATTCAATGTAGATATCAATTGTAAAATCTCTCAAACTGTTTAATGCTTATCCATAGATATTGATAATATCATCTTACCTTATATAAGGAATGTTGTATAGATGATAGTTAGTGGATAATAGGGAATGTAACGAAGTATTATATCAGAACCAGACGATACCTATCGTTTTTATGTATGAAGTAAAAGATTGTTGATCCAATTTACCAGTTGAATTAATGCAAAAGATCTTTTATGTAAATTCTTGAATGTGAGTGAAAAGATTTAGTCTGTTACTTTCTTAACAGGTTCCTTATTGGTTCGGCAAGGGCCCACTGCCCCAACCAAGGTAAACCTCCTTGTATATGTTCTTTGTGTTTGTGTGGATATTTTACAGTAGTGTGTGTGTGTGTGATTGATCTTTAATTTATTTCTAGAGTTCAGCATTGAGTTAATCATTTTGGATTGGTGTGAATAAGCAGGTGCTAGATCGAATAGATATTTCATTCTCAGATGTTGAAGATGGCCATTTAATTATTTGAAGCGTGGACTGATATCTTGAGTTTATGATTGTAGTAGATTTAGTATATCAAGGAATCAGAAGACTTTATATCTCATCTTCATGCTCTGCAATAAAGTCTCTCAGTTATATTAGATATTCCTTGTGTTGGTTTGATTGAATTACATGAAGCTAGAGTTGGTTTTGATTTCGAGAGTGATTGGAATTGATTGTTATTTACTGTTTTGATTTCTATAGGAGACAAGATTCTTAAGTTCATCCCTTTAATTCATGAGCTTGAAATGAACAGACTTGTTTCTTTAGGACATCATCTCTCTGATTGGTTGTTTGTTTAAGTTTCATTATCAGTTTTCCCTTCTAAGTTCAAAGATATTTGAAGTATTTAGAAATCTTAGAAACATAGTTTTTATGTTATTAATTATTTCCTATATGCAACAGACTTAGGTAGGTTACCTTTTCTCTGCACATATAGTGTAACAACTCTTTTGATTACGAATCCTGGATTGACATTTAAATGAGTGTAAGATATACATTGAACATATTTATACACCAGCAATAAGATTCCACTAGATGCTTATATGAGCATTATGAAAATCCAAAATCCTTTACCCTAATAGCTAAGAAAGGTTGTTAAAACCCAAGTTGAAAGGAGATAAAATGGTTCAACACCTATCATAGCAATTTGATGTTCAATTGAAGAGAATCCACCAAGTGAAGTAGAGAGATAGAAGAACGACCACAAAAACATTATGTAGAGTACTATAGAAAACCATAGTGTCTCATAGCTTTGTAATGAGATTAATGAGCTTTATAATTTTCCTTGTACTCTCATTTGATTAAGAAGAAAGGAATATTCCTTCATATTCTTGTTGGATTTTCCCACATCAAGTTTCCCAAGGTAAATATTGTGTTTGTGTTTGCCTTGTTATGTGTCTTTATCATTGTAGGTAAATATTATTTCTTAGTAGTTAAAGAATATGTATAGTGTGTTTATTTGTAGGAAAGGGTGAGATATTCCTCATGGAACAGATAGATAAAATATGTCACAAGCCATATTTAAACTTGAGTGGGGGGATAAAATTTATTTCTCTCATGTGAGATATTCCTCATGGCCTATAAAGAGAAAATATGTCATAAACTAGATTTAAATTTGAGTGGGGAGGATAACAATTCTTTCTCTCGACCACATGAGCGAACATGTTAGGATGAGTAGAATTCAAACTCTAGTGGGAAGGATAACAATTATTCCCCTCAACCACACGAGGTAGACCTAATTCACAACTATATTTATAGAACTATTTTGGAAAGCCTAAAAATTCTTCCCCTCAACCACACGAGCTAAACCTAATTCACAACTATAGTTATAGAACTGATATTATATACCTTATATGCATTATATACAATGTACAACTCATATTATATACATTATGCAAAGTAGATTCAAAGACTAGGGTTTTAAGATTTCTAAGAAAATCCACAGTGGTCATTTTGAATAGTCAAAGTTTCAGATCTCAAATTACATCTATCATCAGGACAAAAACTGTCGAGTAGAAGATGTCTACCTCACAATAAATACAAAAAAGAGCATTGACAAGCCTAAGAAGGGAAGCTAATAGTGTCGGCTTTTTTTTAAAAGAGAACTTATTGATACCCTAAAAAATAAAAGTCTATAAAAAGAAAAAAAAA
>ML776757.1:253045-267533 GCA_009831015.1 Picea engelmannii | reverse complement strand
TTTTCTACTAGAAGAAGGGCAAGATTGCAAGGCTCCTCAGGGGATAGCTCCAGAGAAGGGATCTCCTCCATCTTCTTAACAAACTTAGACGAGAGAGAAGGCTTGGATTCAGGTCCTGCCAAGCGGACTAACGCTTTGAATGCTTCCAGAGGATCATTATCCATCTCGGCATTCGGATCTGGGGCCATCGAAGAAGGGCGGCGACCACCGGCAGACAAGAAGACGAAGCAAGTCGCAAAGGCAAGACCACAGCTCCAAACGCGTGCAAAAACTGGAAAACGCGGGTGAAACGCAGGAGGGACGTTCTGAAAGACGCTGGTCCGCGGCCCTGTATGCAAAGACAACGAGGGTAACCCTGCTCGGCTGCTACAGTCTAAGATCCGCGCCCCTGCAAACGAAAACCAGAGCGGAAGCGGCTAGGGTTTAGGCCCTAGCCGCGATGACCATCCATCTCGCTTCATTCCGTGTGTTTGGCTCATCAAAAATCCATGTTCTGAACTTGTTAGGAAAAGAGATAATAATAGTAATAATAATTAATAATGAATAAAAGTGTTATTAATAAAGTGTTTAGTAGTGTTATTGATGGTCAGAGTGGAAAGGTACTATAATTTAATAGTAATATTAGGTATAATAATAGTGTGAGGTTTGCAATGATTACTCATTAATAATAGTGTATTGTTATTAAAATAGTATAGTAATATATAATGTTTTAATAATATTAATATTATTGATAATAATATTAATAGAAAAAGTAGAAAATAATCATCAAAATATAAATAAAATGATTTTAATTTTATTAATAATAAAATAAAATAAATTAAAAAATATAAATATTTTTGAAAACTTTAAATTAAAATAATGAAAATTTATATTATCGTACATGTTGTGAAAGGGTTGCCAAAGAAAAAGGATCCCATCATCTTAAGTATTCAATGAAAAATATAATGTTAATAGAAAAAGTACTATAAATTAGTGATGGAGTTACTCTATTAAAAATTGAGTTAATAGTTTTAAGAGTATTGTTAAATAATATGTATAGTGAACCTGTTTCCATAAATCGCATTGCCTCTTTCAAGACCATCATTTCTTTATATTAAAAAATATTAATTAAAAATAAAAAAATTCTTTATTTAATCTGATATTAATTCATCTTTTGAACTACTCTCTAAACTCTAAAAATTGGTTAAAATATTATAATCCATAAATATTAATAGCTTCCCTACAAAACAAACAATGATTAAACTAATCATGAATTCCTACGCAAAGAAAAATATACATGCAAAGAACAACCAATATCTCCCTTTTTCATGCAAAGAACAACCAACATTTCCTTTTTTTTCATTGCATTTAGTGTTACCTTGGAGACTGACAATAACACTAGGTGTTACCTCTAAGAGGGACAATAACTCTAATTAATCATCACTAACAATAACACTAGGTGTGACCTAGGGGAGGGACAATAAGTCTAATTAAACATCTCAGAGTGTTAAACATGGCATGAGGGACAATAAGTCTAATTAAGCATCTCATAGTGTTAAACATGTCATTCTCTTAAATTTAGGAATTATTTTTAGGTACATATTTTAAAATACAGTTTTACTAAATTTAAAAAAAAAAAAAAATTAATTTAATATATATATTTATGTTTTATTTAACTAAAAATATATTAATGGAGAGACAAAAATATTTTTTAATTAAATATTAAATACTAAAAATAATGTAATCTTTTCATCTAGATATATTTTTATTATCCTTTATTATTGGAAAATCAATTCAAGTTTCAATCTTGTGATGTGGCTGAAAGACAGGCAAGTCAGCGTCGACGCGTCGCATTTAAGTTGAAATGTATGGTTGTCCACCTTCTAAAATTTTGATTAAGTTAAGAAATGCCTGGAGTTCTATTATTATTGGATTAAGTCCATTTACAAACCATGCATTGAACTTCCAGTCGATGCATGTAATTTCACGAAGTATCAGTTCAAAGCACGACCATAATTGCAGTGTTGTTCTAGTTTTCACGGACCAAATTTGAGACAACTCGATTTGAATTCAAAGAATGAAGGGAGAGATGAATATGTACGTTTAGGGCCTTCGGGGTTTAGGGTTTTTATTTTATAGCAGATTAGGTATATGAGGAAGGATTGTAAAGAGGTCATCTGTACATATCGAATGATCCAGATAGATCCAATATTTGATATCTTGTCTAAATATCCATCAATGCCTGCAGGAGGATCACCAGAAGCAGAAGTAGCACCAGCACAAGAAGCAGCACTAGCACCAGAATCATAACCAACATTCGATAATAGCGCCATTGATGCCGTCGACACCACTTTTGCCTAGTTTTCTTCTCCATATCTAGACTTGGACTTTAACGATTGGATGATGGATGAATCTCTGACAGACCGGGACTGGTTTTTGGACTTGTTTAGTGAGAAATAATAAGTAAATAGTGGAGATGATGAAAATATTAATATATTTCAAGAAATTAAGAGGTTGGATAGTGAAGAAGTAAATAGTGGAGATAATGAAAATCATAGTCGATTTCAAGAAGTTAAGAAGTTGGATAGTAAGAAGTAAAATGCAGAGATGATGAAAATCATAATCGATTTCAAGAAACCAAGAAGTTGGATAGTGACTTGGGCGTTAAGTGTGGAAGTACAAATAATCCTGATACTATCCTATTATCTGAGTCAAATGGGTACCCCACATCGAATCATGTACGCGATCTGGTGCAAGTGAAGGATTATTTCTCGGCTTGTCGTTCAATCTCCCAAGATTTCCAGCCTGGAAGGAACGATATAAATCCATTAGATATAGTAAAGAGTATTATAAATGGACAATTAGGTTCATCGTTGGAGGCTTGTTTGTCTTAATGGTTCGAACAGGTTATGTGCCATTGATTTCAGATACATGGGTTCCCTTTCTATATTTCTCGAATAAAAGCGTTGAAGTGGGATATTTATTGGATCAAGGTTGTCACCGAATATGGTGGAGGTGAGAAAAATGGTACCGTTGTTTGTTTAGAAAGTGTTCAGGAGATCTTAAGCCAGTCGAGGTGCGACCCTTCAATGGTCCATGGTAAGTATAGCGACGATGGTCTTGATCCGACGGTCAATATTGATGGCCTTGTCAGAAGAATTGGAATTTCTGGTGCTTCAGACAAGATCTTAGAAATCATGGAGTATATGCTTGCAAGAATCCGAGCTCCTCATCCCGGCACTGGTCACTACACTAGTTCGGTCAGTTGTCATGACTCTAAATTTGACAACAATCCCTGAGGCAAACAATCAGACCATGTAACTTCTCATGGTTCAGACATAATCTTAGTAGTCATGGTGTATATCCTTACAAGGATCTAAGCTCCTCATCTCGGCACTGGTCACTACACTAGTTCATTCATCTAGCATAAATCTAAATTTAACAATTATCCCAGAGGAAAACAACTGGACCATGGAATACATCATCATCAATACCCATCCCAGGTAGATTTTTCTTCTTCTGTTATGCATGGAATTCATCCTAATCAATCCCAGGCAGATTCTTCTTCTTCTTCTGTTATGTTAATGGATGGAAATGGAATTCATCCTACGATGTTAAGATATGGAAATGTAATTCATCCTCATCAAGGCCAAACGCAGCTAGATTATTCCTCTTCTTCTATGCTCAAGAATGGAAATGGAATTCATCCTAGTATGTTAAGAGATGGAAAAGGGATTCTTCCTCATCAATCCCAAACGCAGGTGGATTATTCTTCTTATTATGCACATAGAATTCATCCTAGTATGTTAAGATATGGAAACAGAACTCATCCTACCATGTTAAGAGATGGAAATGAAACTCATCCTCATCAATCCCAAACGCATGTGGATTATTCTTCTTATTATGCACATGGAATTCATCCTTCTATGTTAAGAGATGGAAACGGAATTCATCCTACCATGTTAAGAGATGGAAACGGAACTCATCCTCATCAATCCCAAACATAGGTGAATTCTTCTTCTTCTGTTATGCTAAGCAATGGAAACGAAATTCATCCTACTATGTTAAGAGACGGAAACAGATTTCATCCTCATCAATCCCAAACGTAGGTAGATTCTTCTTCTTATTTTTCTTCTGTTATGTTAAGGGATGGAAATGGAATTCATCCTATAATGTTAAGAGATGGATATTTAATTCATGATCATCAAGCCCAAACACAACTGGGTTATTCTCCTTCTGCTTTGTTCAGAGATGGAAATGGAGTTCATCCTAGTATATTAAGAGATGGAAAAGGAGTTCTTCCTCATCAATCTGAAACACAGGTGGATTCTTCTTCTTCTTTTATGTTAAGAGATGGAAAGGTAAATTTTAATGTTCACAAATCTCAAATTTAAACTAAGAAAATAAGTGTTATTCAGCCTTTTCATTGCAGTAGTTCATCCAATACTTTTTCACCAACCGGTTTCCCTCCATACGAAGCACCCCCCACTGGACCCATCGCATCTAATTTGATTGGTTTTGGACCATTCTCTGAAATTGCAAGTTTTTTTCTAGACACAAATGTGAATTAGTCACAGGGAATTGATAACAGATCTACTATGGCTCGGCCAGAAGCATCTAATTTGATTGGTTTTGGCCCATTGTTTGAAATTCCAAGTTTTTTTCCAGACACAAATGTGAATCAATAACATGGGATTGATAATATATCTACTATGGTTGGGCCAGAAGCATCTAATTTGATTGGTTTTGGCCCATTGTCTGGAAGTCCAAGTTTTTTCCAGACACAAATGTGAATCAGTCACCGGGGATTGATAATATATCTACTATGGTTGGGCCAAAAGCATCTAATTTTATTGGTTTTATCCCATTGTCTGAAAGTCCAATTTTTTTTCCAGACACAAATGTGAATCATTCATAGGGGATTGATAATATATCTACCATGGTTGGGCCAGAAGCAAAAACAAATTTAGCTTCAAATCAATTTGACGAATCTCCCTCTAACAGTATCAATATGGTGAAAGGGAAGCGGTCTCTCACCCGACAGCCTCTACGTCTAAACAAAAGTCCCAGGTGATCTCAAAATCGTGAGATAATTCCACCTTCCATAAATGTGACAAAGGTGTGTTAATTATCCCTTTTCTTTCAGTTTTATAATCTGTGACTAGGAAGTTATTTATGACAACTATTGATATTTTGATGATGGAGCAGCGTGATAACTCCAGCAGGAGCTATACATTCATATTACAGAAGGAGCTTTGCAATAGTGATGTAAGTAGGAAGAATTGTGCTTCCCAAGGTATGTACCCCATACACTTGGATTTCTTTTTATTGTATTAGATAATTTCAAATATGCATATACAATTTTTAATTTTATTTTTATCTTTCTATTTTCAAAACTACTTGAATCTATTACCATGATATCCAGAAAGAGGCAGAGGCACATCTTCCTAGATTGGAAATAAATAGCGGTATTACAATAGAAATAGAGGACATGACCGTGCCTCTAATATGGTATTTAAAATACAGTTATTTATTTTAAAGCAATAACAGTCATCATTATAACCCATCATATATGTAAATCTTGTGATCCTTCCCCTATTTAAAATACTGTGACTAGCAGATTTTGGCTAAATAACAAGACCAAAATGTACATATTGGAACATAAAGGTATGGTGCAAGGATAATTTTATTTTTTTCATAAACTCCATTTACATCTAATAATATAGAGATTTTTTTTAAGGGTGGAAAGTCTTTGATCATTTTTTTTTCATGCTTGTTATAGGGGAGTTTGTAAAAAGACATGCTCTTCAAGTTGGAGATTATATGGTTTTGCATAAAGATGGAGAGGGAAAATTGGTATGTTTTCAAACAAATCTAATATGATTTTATTGTATTGTGCATATTATCTTTCTTTATTTAATATATTTTATGGACAATTTATAATGTTTAGAAATGGAGTTTAGATAATTAGAAGAATATTATTGAAATGCATATTTTAGTGTTTTTTTGGTTTTGTTTTTTGATAAATTAATTTATTTAAACATGTCATTGAAGCCAAGAAAGTGGATAGGAGAAGCTCTTCTCAATCGTGTTTAGTAAATAGCTTTTCTCAAGAATCTCAATTTTCGTCAAAAGGAGATAATCTTTCTCAATTTTCAAGTTCCAAATCAGCACCAACACCAATATGTAGTTTACAATCACCTAACCTTTTTTCCTTGTTAAATTTAAATTTGTTCGATTATAAAAGAACATTTTAGTCTTGTTTTGTCGATGTTTTTATTAAAGACATTATGTCTAATATAATATGGTTTTTTTTTGGCTAGCGGGCTACACCAACCGTTAACATGGCTCAAGATTAATTTTGATTGGACATGAGGCCCTACAGGGCTAGGGAGATTGGGGCTTCAATTTAACCTTTTGGATTTTTGGGTGTCTCCTTTGCACTACGACAAACCCTCGATTTGGGCTAGAATTGACGCCTAATATTACATGTTTAATCTTGTTTTGTTGATGTTTTTATTAAAAAAATTATGCCTAATTGTAACATCTCGCTCTTGCGCACACCTGATTGGAATTATTCTTTGAGGACACTTGCATGCAAGTGATCTAGTTCATTATATGATTGAGTGTTTTGATTATGGATTACGATGATGTTATGGATATGATGATATGTTATTTTATTACATTTATATCGACAGGTGCTATTGACTGGTATTTATGAGTGTGCAGAACTCTGGACCGATTGAGGATGTTGATGACATCGATGGACCTCCTTGGACTCTGGATCGATTCAGGGAGTAGACGGTTTATGATTTGCGTATTTATGTATTACATATGAGACATATGATTGGTGTATTGTGATGTTGTTTTTGATTGCTGACATGTTTCATTGATGGATGAAAGCTAACGATAGCTTGCTAATAAGACTCACATTTGGAGTAAAGGAGTCAGGCACGACAACTAGATACATTGAGGGAGAGGTGTGGCAGCAGCCCTGCCACAGCCTACTAGCACTCTCGCTGTGGCTTGAACTGTAGGTTAACGATTACCTAGTTCGAGAGATCCACAATGTTGTGACGGAAAATTGTGGCAGTCGTTCACGATGATTCTAAGGGGCACAAAATAAGGAAGGGACCTTATTCCTTAGAGGCCCTTAGTCTCCCACAAGGTCAGCTGATGGAGTATTGACTCCAAGGATTTGACATCTACCAAAATCAGTGAAAAGGTGAGTGGCACCCTTGGAGCACATAGTGCGTCTTGAAGGGCACGTCGTGATTTTAACACTGGTAAGTTATTGAACTTAGTACCTAGAAAACTATGTCCCTTAGGACTTGGTCAGCCTTAAAATGAATTAGTGCGAGTAAATATTAATAATCATAAATTCCTTTAAAAACAATTTCCCGAGCCTAGTGAATTTAAAACCTATGTCTAAGTAGGACTTGTGAACAAAAAAGAGGAATGTTGGACATAGTAGGGAATCTAGTCTAGAAAACCTTCTAATTTCGAACTCAACTAGGATTTAAGAAAGGCGTCAGTAATTTAAAAGGAATGTAAGGGAATAAAGGGACATCAAGGAGCGTTTTTAGGACCTCTTTTAAGTGGGTGAAGGAAATTGGCCATTTAAGTTAAATAATTAATTGAATTTCTGGTGCAACTAAGGGATCGGGTGACATGTGTATGGGGGAGGTTTATCCTAATTAAATTTTAATAAAAATAATTTAATGAGAATTTCGAAAACTAATCACTAAGATAAATCTATAAAAGGAATGGTAGAGGAGGAGAATGGATCATGTCTGGTATGCGTAAGGTTATGCTGTCAGATTTCAATCTTAACTAAATTTTTCTTGTGGGAGTTGTTGTTCATACTAAGAGGGGGTGAATCAATATCAAATACAATTTACAAAAAATTTCAACTTATATTTAAGCCATTCAATTATATCCAATGAGAAATGAACAATAGTATAAGATTTACCCCAATACACCACAATACACCATGCACATTATATGAGAAATAATCAATAGTTATTTTTCAAGGGAAGTAATGACTTCCAAAGGTAGCTATAGCTTCCAAATGTAGAGGGAGCGATAAAAATCCAAGAGGAATATACAATCCTCCAATATCAAGAGAGATTTTAACACTCCATCATTGCCCCTTCCTTCCACCCAAGAATATATGAGAGATAATAAAACTTTACATTAAATCATGACCATCAACCAACCATCACATAGAACATGATAATCCTTCCTAAGATTTCTTCAATTTATGAAATTCTTCAATTATTGGAATAATATGATCCCGTAAATAATATTAATCAATGTATTCTCTGAAACTTCTCCAAGTTTCACTCCTTGAATCATCCCCCAAAATAAGTTTTATAAAGAATGGTAGACTTTATTCAATTCTGGTTTATTCAGGAGAGCAAACTTGTACAGAATGCCCCGTGCTCAATTTGTAACATCAGATTTTGAAACTCACACACAAGACACTACAAAACGTACTATTTCCAATGAAATTGGTCCCACTTAATTTGTATTCTCTATGAATAATTTATGATTGTTTTACCTGGAACACCTATTTATTGACTAGCTTCAAGACTGGTCAAAAACCCTATCTTCCACATAGTGTATATCCATAATTATAGTGAATCAAGAGCTAAAAATTTTACCACATGTACCATGTTATGTCTTTTTAATACCATAGCAATTTCACCATCTGAATCGTTCTAGAAAAAATGTTATAGCGGAAATGGTAATATGACCTGAAAATAACATACCTTAGAACACATCACCAAAAGTTTTCATCCTCCCTTGAAGTCCAACCTTCTTTACTTATGATTTCCTCTAAAATTCAAATTGTGTTTCAAATAAATGTATAATGATATTTATTTATACCATCTATGTCACTTTCTTTTAACATTATATCCAACCTAAAACTTTCTTATTTTGTAATTCTTTTATTTAATTATCTTCAGGGCCTACATGTACTTCCTTTTTCAATTCACTTTGTCATCTTAAAAAATTCATTTCTCCTCAACCATGAGGATCCACGTGACATGCCACATACCACTAGAAACAACATTATGTATACTATCCATACATGGGTGTCGTATATTCATGTGCATTTTCCTTCATGTGCAAATACATTCATCAATCTTGCGGTCCAAAACCAATGACTAGGGTTGACATCAATGACAACAACCAATCTTCCAACAATCTCCCCCTTTGTCATTGATGGAAACAATCATGCTCCTCCTATAATCATGATCCCAATTTCTCTCCCCCTTTGACATCAATGGAAAAGGGTAGGGTTTCTCCCCCTGAGTTTAATTGAAAAAGGTAACCTTATTCTTTGGGGTTGCTCCCCCTAAACATGTGGCACTCAATAATACTTCATCCTTATTTTTTGTCTTTGGGACTTTTTCCTCCTTGGAATCCTTTTGTGTGGCTTATGTCTTCTCTCTCTTCTTCATGTATAGGATGTATATGTTGTTCGGTCTTCTTTTTGCAGTTGCAACCAATTTTCCTGAGTTATTTTCTCTGATTTTACATTTTCGGGAGTCAAACGTAAGAGTGTATACTTGATCACATATTTTGCCGACACTGAGGAGATTATGCTTTATATCTTCAACTAATAGGACTTTTCATGCTTTTACATTTTCACTTCCAAGATTTATAGTTCATTTTCCAAGTATTTTGGTAGATGAGTCATCTCCAAATGCAACATTTCCACATTTTTTCTTCAAGATGACAAATTTGCTTTGATCTTCGGTCATATGAGATCAACACCCACTATCTATAAACCATTCATCTTCTTCTTTGCATTCTTTAGCAACCAATGCTATTAGACAATTTTTGTTGTGTGGAATTTCTTTCCTTTTCCATGTTGTAGTTGGTATGAAAACATTTGGCATATGATTATCTTCCTTCATCTCTTTGCAATCTTGTGTTTTGTGACCAAGATTATTTCACTTGTAACATACAATATTTTGATCCATTAATGGGTCAAATGGATTATAATTTATGTTGGCATGTCTACGAACATTTCCATGTCTACTATTTTCATCATTCATGTAGCTTGCATAGTTATTCCTTTCATTGATTCTACAATTGATTGCCTTGTGTCCAAAATTTCCACAAGTATAACAATGTCCAAGAAAGAAATTTTGGTACCTGGGCGTAAGTGATATTCTTTGTGGTGTGTTCCATCTAAGTTCACGATCTATTTTTCTGTAGTTTCCTTCATAATGATTGTTTTCATACCTAATGGGAGAGGATCTTCTTGATGTATCATTCCTTCTGAATTCTAGTCTTCTATCTTCTTGTTCAACTTGTTCTGGAGTGTTGGTTTCATCATTTTCAACTTCCTTCTCTTGTTTTGTTTTCTTCAAATTGTCATTGTATCCTAGTCCTGTCTTGTCATTTGGAGATCTTTGACTGCTAAGGATCTCATCTAATTTTTCAGATCTTTTTTCGAACTTCTTCAACTTTTTTGTTGTCAATAGTAGCTCCCCTTTTGTGTGATCCAATTCTTCTTTCAGTTTCTCATAATCTTCTAATTGTTTCTTCAAGATATTAATGGTCTTTTAAATATTGTAATTCTCTTCTTCACAACTATCAATTCACCTTTTAGTATTATGTTTGTGTTTCTAAGATTGCTATTTTCAGTTTCAACATGCTTCAACTTTTCAAGATTTTCATCTTCTTTTTCACTCTCTGCATTGTCTTTGTAACCCCAAAAGGAATCAAGGTTGGTTTCTTCATCTGAATCTTCTTCACAAATGATTTCTTCTTCTTTAGAATTGTTTTGATCATCATCCTGGGTTTCTTGGGTTATGAAGATGACTTATCCTCCATCATTATCTTCTTCATCACTCTCATCTGAGGAGATGTCATCATCCTTGGAGTAGAAGCTATTTTTATTCTTGAGACTTCTCTTTTTATAGTAGCAGTTTTCAACAATATGTCCTATTCTACCACAGTTAAAGAATTTGAGAGGAGACTTACCTTTGTATCTTCCGCTTCCCTTTTGGAACATTCTTACAAAATTTGCTATTTCTTCATCAAGGTCGTTATCCTTGTCTTTTGTCTTCTTTATGGATTTAACGGATGCTTCATTGTTTGACTGATCACTTTCTGTACCTATTCTCATTTCATATGTTGTAAGAGACCCAAGTAATTCATCCATTTTCATTTTGGTCAAGTCCCTAGTTTCTTCAATGATGAAGACCTTAGCATCATACTTCAAGAGAAGTGATCTCAACACTTTTTGTAAAACCAAGGATTCATCGAGCTCTTCACCTAATCCTCTGATAGAATTAACAACTTCATCAACTCTAAGAAAATAGGTTGCAATATCTTCCTTTTCATTCATCTTCAAATTTTCAAATTCTGCTATGTGTCGTTGAAGCTTGGCTTGCTTAACTTTTGGATCACCTTCGTAGATGCTTTTGAGTTTGTCCCATACCTCCTTAGAAGTGTTGCATACCATCACTTTGCTAGCAATGGTTGGTGCCAATGCTGCTAGAATAACATGTCTAGCTTTTGAATTACAACTCCTAAGATTCTTCTCATTTGGATCGGTTGGAGCATTATTTGGTATTACATAGCCATTTACAACTGAGTACCAAATGTCTACTCCCAAATCCGTTAGGTAAGTTTTCACTTTGTCACTCTAGTATGCATAATTTCTTCCATCAAATTTTTGAATCCCATTTTAAATGTGCTCATGGTCATCCATCTCTGCTCATGAGTTTCCTTCTAGTGGTTAAATTGTTCTGAAGGCAACCTACTCTAAAACCAATTGTTGATACTGAGAGGGGGGTGAATCAGTATCAAGTACAATTTACAAACATTTTCAACTTATACTTAATCCATCCAATTATATCCAATGAGAAATGAACACTAGTATAAGAGTTACACCAATACACCACAATACACCATATACAATATATGAGAAATAATAAATAGTTATTGTTCAAGGGAAGTAATGACTTCCAAAGGTAGCTACAGCTTCCAAATGTAAAGGGAGGGATAAACATACAAGAAGAAGATACAATCCTCCAATATCAAGAGAGAGTTGAACTCTCCATCCTTGCCCCTTCCTTCCACCCAAGAATATATGAGATCAAATAAAACTTTACATTAAATAATGACCATCAACCAACCATCACATAGAATCTGATAATGTTTCCTGAGACTTCTTCAATTTCTGCAATTCTTCAATTCTTGGAATACTCTAATTTTATAAATAATATTACTCAATGTATTCTTTGAAACTTCTCCAAGTTTTACTCCTTGAATCCTCCCCAAAAAGAAGCTATATAAAGAATGGTAGACTTTATTCAATTCTGGTTTATTCAGGAGAGTGAACTTGTACAGAATGCCTCGTGCTCAATTTTTAACATATGATTCTGAAACTCAAACAAAAGAAACTACAGGCCGTACTATTTCCAATGAAATTGGTCCTACTTCAGTTGGATTCTCTATGAAGAAGTTATGATTGTTTTACTCAGAACACTTGTTTATTGACTATCTTTAGGACTGGTCAAAAACACTATCTTCTGTTAAGCCCTAATATTGGCTCATTACCCCTTAATTGGGGCATATTATATTAGTAATGTTATTTTATTTATGTTGTCTTTAGGCCATTAGTTCTAATTATACCTCATAGTCTCCTATATATACCAAGGAGACATTTTCATTTTGAATCATCTTGTACTTGAACATTTAAGTGGGGTAAAAGGAGGTTACCCCATCGAAGAGGCTTATTATCTGAAATTATCTCTTTTTCAAGGCGTTGAGTACTTTTTATGAGATTTTTCTATGCTATATTGGTATTTGGTTCTTAACATATGGTATCAAAGCTCAAGGTCTTGGGGTTTCACTGCTACATCTGAGACACCTTGGCATTTTTGCTATAACTTGTTTTCTACAAAGTTTTAGAAGAAATGGCTTGGAAGATATTTATCAAATGGATCAAGGTACGTTGGGCTCAAAATTCATCTCATGAGGCCTTATACGTTCGGAGATACAGCCTGTACAAGATAGGGTTCTCGAATCATCCTGAAATGAGTCATTGTGGCATTTTCGCTATAAAAATTTTTATGTAATGTTTCAGAACCTAAAATTTAGAGGCTATTTAGATAAATTATTAAGGTATCTGTGGTAAAAATTTCATCTTCTGGGTCATCTTAAATGTGTATATACACCCTATGTAAGATAGGGTACCTGACTAGTCCTATTGACTAGTCTCAAGAAGGTGTTCGAGGTAAAACAATCATAACTTCTTCCTAGAGTATCCAAATTGAGTGGGACTGGTTTCATTGGATCTTGGACAATCTATAGTATTCTAGGTGTGAATTTCATAATTTTATATCGATTATTTTGTGCGGGGCACGCTATACAAGTGATATCTCCTGGAAAGGACAAAAATCGGCAAGTTGTGGGGAAGTTGCCGTAACTTCCACTTGACACATCCAATTTTGATTAGACCTGTGGCATTGTAGAGAAGAAATATAAGAGAACTACATAAAAGAAAGTTTCATACCCAGAAGGGATAAAACTTGGGAGATACAATAGAATAAATATTGTCTAGCAGAACCACCTCAAAATCAAGGTTCAAAAGTGATACTTGGCCAACATGCCACCAAAAAGGGAACTTTTACACCAACTAAGCCTCCATAAAATCCTACTTGAACTCTTGATGAAGGTGAAGAAATGCGTAGGGACATAAATGAGCTAAAAAAGAATATGGATTCAATGGAAGCTAATTTGCATACTAAGATGGATTCAATGGAAGCTAAGTTGGATACTAAGATGGATGGTTTAAAAGGGGAGATCATGGAAGTATTGAAAAATTTCCTAACAGAGAAGACACCTAAAAGTGAAAATGCATCCCATGAAATTCATGATGAGGACACAAGGAAGGTGAATCAAGAATGGAGAAACTCCAACTTTGGTTTGAAGACCAACCACGTTCCTAATATTGATATGAGGGAGTTTGATGGAAAGGACCCAATCACATGGATACTTTAGATGGAGCAATTCTTTGATCTCCATAATGTCCCACATACACAAAAGGTACAAATTGCTTCTTTATATTTAGAACCTAATCAATTTGTATGGTATCGATGGCTTTGTTCTCTCAAATCACTCTTTACTTGGACAATTTTCACGGAATAAATGATAGCACACTATGAGGATACAAGGAGCAATAGCTTCTTTATCCAATTGATAAATCTCAAGCAAAAGGGTTTAGTTATCGAGCACATTGAGAACTTCCAAAGATTGAATATAAAGGTAACCGATATTCCAGATGAGCACTTGACTGATGTATTCATAGGAACTTTAAAGGATAACATTCAACATGAGGCTATGGCTACTAGAAGGACCAATCCTAACATCTATAGAGAGAACAATTCTCCTTCTTCTAAAACACCTCAACCTACAAGGTTGACACCTCAACAATTGGAGGAAAGAAAAGCAAAAGGTTTATGCTTTAATTGTGACA